>PVJA010003492.1:0-94698 GCA_004027025.1 Myocastor coypus | reverse complement strand
ATGGAATACTACTCATCCATAAAAAATGATGTTTGAAGACTTCATATATAAATGGATGTATATTGAACATATACTCATTAGTGAAATAAACCAGACCTATATGTGTAAATATCGTATAGTCTCCCTAATATAAGTACTTTAAAGAAGAAAACAAGAACTTAAGGGCATAACACAGCTGAATGTGTTATGGATTAAACAAAAGTTACATGTTTTATTATATAGGTCTTGCTTAAACTTGCCCTTAACCACCCAGCAGAAAGGTTTAACCACAAGGCATAAAAAGTAAACCTAGATTAGAATGCTGAGCTGTAAAAGGCTTAAATCAACAGCTTCCAAAATTGCCAGTTTTTCCAGTAACCCACTGCGATTATTGAACATTGGATTATGTATACAACTACTTTCTCTTACTTCAGTGAGAAGAAATTTGGTTGTACCAATAATGATTTGAAAAATTATAACATCTACACCCTGTGTTCTGTATAACTAATAGGACAATATATATTATATCAAATATTGAAATGTACTACTAATGTGTTTTGACTCTGTCACATTGTTATTTCTTGTTAAAAGTAATAAAAAAAATAAATTTTAAATCCACTTTAAAAACTAATAATAGCCAGGCGTGGTGGCGCACGCCTGTAATCCTAGCACTCGGGAGGCTGAGGCAGGAGGATTGGTGCGAGTTTGAGACCAGCCTGGGCTACAAAAGTGAGCTCAGGACCAGCCTCAACTGCATAGCGAGACTCTGTCTCAAAAAGACAAAAAAATAAAAACTAATAATAAAAAAGAACGCTACCCTCTCTGGCTTTTCTGTGTTTCTCTCTGCTGCTCACCATGCTCTCTCTCTCTCTCTCTTTCTCATGATTGAGTCTCCTTTTTCTTGTTGACTTTGTAGCATTATCCTACATACTTTCATATTAATTTTTGTTAGAAGTTGAAAATATTATTGCAGCCTGTCGCTTATGGCTGTCTCTGTGATGTCCTCAGCTGAGCAAAATATTTAGCTTTAATGTGGTCAAATCTAAGAACTCCTCTTGTGATTTTTCTTTTCCACATCCTGTTTTAAAATTCTTTTTATACTCCCACATCCTAATGGGAATTCTGCATTTTGTTCTCACAATTTGAAAGTTTTGTCTTGCTTGTAAGACTTGTTAATCCTTTATCATTTTTTATGTGATACAAAGTATGGACTGGCTTTAAAAAATCTAGATGCTGGACCAAATTTCTCAACATCATTTAATTCATTCTTCATGGCTTTTTAATATTTTTTTATTTTTAAAGACAATAAAAATTAGTACAAAAAATTAGAAATGATACAGAGTTGGGCTGGGAAAATAGTTTGCTCTGCCTGGCAAGGGCAAGGGCAAGGGCCAAGGTTCAGTCTCCAGTACTGCATGCTGTTTCACACTGGAACCCCGGGTGCACTTTGTCCGGCCACTAAAACTGGACATTGTGGTGCATACCTATAATTGTAGCGCTGGGGGATGGGGGTGCTGAGACAGGAGGAAGACTATGAGTATGAGCTGTGTAGCAAGATCCTATACCAAATAAATGAGTAAGTAAGTAAATGAACAAATAGATGATACAGAATTTCACTAAACAACATAGCTGTTTATTCAACAGTGGTTATTACACTGCACGTTGTTATCTTCAAATTAGGTCAAGGTTACCAGATAGAAGCATGCAAAATTGGTCAAAAAAGTTATGAAAAATTTAAAAGGAGAAAAATAATGAAGCATTAGCTGCTCCTTTCACTAGACGAGTAGAAGTCAGTAGTGCAATTATCCAAGCTGTCCTGTATGTATACATAAATCTATTTTTTCTCTTCCTTCTTTCCTTCTTTTGTCTTTTTTCCTCTTCTAAGGTGTTCCTTCCCTTTGAACAGATTCTTTCCCTTTCACAGTATCTATTATACTTTCCATATTTTATTTACTCTTTCAGGTTTTTATACTAGGGAGACAATATGATGTTTATACATGCTGGTCTGATTTATTTCACTCATTGGTCTTGTCTGTAGTTGTATGCATTGACCTATGAAAGATTCAAGTTTTTCTCTTTTTTATAGCTGAGCAATACTTTCCTGTATACAAATGCCACATCAGTTGATGGGTGTTCGGATTATTTCCAAAGGCCCAATCAAAAAGTGGGCACCTGAGATGAATATATAACTCTCAGATAAAGAAAGACAAAGGAAAAATAAATATGTGAGAAAATCTTCAACATCACTGGTCATTCAAAAAATGCAATTTAAAACAACACTGAGATTCCATCTCACCCCAGAAAGAATGGCTATCCTCAGGCAGTCAAACGATAACAAAAGCTGGGCGGGGCTGTGGGGAAAAGAAACCTTTCTCCACGGTTGGTGGGAGTGTAGACTCATGCAACCACTATGGAAATCAGTGTGAAGATTCCTCAGAAACTCAGATTGGACGTCCCATTCAACCTGGCCACTCTCCTTCTGGCTATTTTTGCAGAACTGAAAACATCACACCATAATGACATACGTGTACCCATGTTTATAGCACAACAGTATGTCACAGCTAAATCTTGGGATCCACCCTGATGCCCTTCTTCAAGGATTTTTGTATCTGTCTTGACTCTGTTTCCAAACTTTTCCTTTTCTTCCACTGCTGCATTACTTCATTTCTTGGCTATACCAAATACTTTAAATTAAAATTTGCAATATTCTGCAAGTACCATAGCATGATTTATTCGTGCAAATTACCTCATCTGTTTGTCCTTTGGTCCGCATTCTAGATTCACTGTGCCTCACTGCGTTCCCACAAAGCTCACCTGCATCTCTGTAGACTAATTTCTAGGCACCTCATGACTTGCATCCTGTGCTGCACAGCTTCCTTTGCTTGCCTGGCTGTTTCTCTCGTAGGGCATGGGGTTGTGATCAGCCATGCTAGACATAACTGAGGTGGGTCTGCCGCACTGGAACACTTAATGACGGGGTTTCCCTGTGTAGTTCAGGCCGACCTTGATCTTACCATGTAAGCCAGACTGGCCTTGAACTCACAGTGATTCACCTGCCTTAACCTGCAGAGTTCTGGGGCTGCAGGGTACACGGCCATGCCCGGCTTGGAGTGCTGCTCATCACTGGTGCTTCACTGCTATCTTCTTCTCAGGATGGGTTTACCAAGGGCTGGCTCAGCGCAGGGAGACAAAGCCAGGCCAAAGAGCTCACGCTGAGCAAGAAAGAACCAAGCACAAAGCGCTAGACCCATCGAGAAGCCCTGGCTGCCACCAGAGACAGTATGGCATCATGCTCAGCAGTCAGTGGTACGTGGCCCTGGCCCCTAGCTCCTCCACTAACTGGCAGTGCCACCTGCTTGGTTAGTGAGCATCCTCCTGTCCTGTCTGTACAGCAGAGTGAGGATGATAAGCATGCTAGCTGATCCAGCCAGGATGGAGGTGGCGGGACACCCGACGCTAGCTCGGTGAATGCTGACAGGACCCCTGCGGCTGAGCCACGGGTTCACAGCAGAATCTGAGGGCTTGAACTTTTGCTAGCAGGAGAGGAGGGAGCTGAGGCTGACCTTCTGAGGGCTGGAGCCTTGGCTGTGCCTGAGTTTCTGAGGCTCGTCACCTCTGCAGGCCCCTCCCAGAAGCTCCTGCGCCAACTTTGTAGCACAGAATAGAAAGAGCTTCAACTGCTGACCCACTGCAGCAAGGGCAAAAGCATGATTTTCCACTAGGTTTTTTTTTTTTTTCCTTCTTAAGAGTTCCTTATTAAAATCAAGACACACTTTAGGAAAGTCCATAGTCTTGCTCAATAGATGTTTTCATTTTAATAGAGAAACATAAACATCGATGTACCAAGAACTCCCCCAAACCAATCCTCTTTGGAGTTTGAGTCCTTTGCCATTCTCACTGCCACTTCAATGGAAGGAAGCTCTCAGACTCAGAAAATGCTTCGCTAGATTTTACAAGGCCTTCCCAATCTAGAGATTAAGTCAGAGAAATCTAGACATTCTCACTCCCTGGACCATCCCTCCCTCCAGGGTGCTAACCCAAGAAAGCTGCGAAGGCCTCACCGGAAGCCAAGGCCACTCCCAGGTGTCTGCCCGGTCTGCCTCTCTAGACTTGGGTCTTTCTCTTTTGTGTCCCCTGGCAGTAAGGAGAGGGGCTGACGCTCACTTGCTCACCGCTCTATGTGTTCAGTGTGTGTTGATGGAGCCCTTGGTACCTGCTGCCCCCTGCTTGGTAGGAGGGCTAAAGAGGACCAGGGCAGACTGGGTACGGCTCCTGCTGTCACAGTGCTACAAGAAGCGGGAACCCAAGCAGGCAGATGTACAACCAGCATCCATGACAGAGGGAAAGGGAGTAGATTTGGGGGAGAAAGCAAGAGGGGCTCTCAGGAGAGGGCTATGTAAGCTGATCCGGAAGGAGCACAGGGTCCAACCATGCCAGGACCGGGATGAGGGTAGGAGGGGATTCAAGGCAGAGAAGAGGTCTTACCCACACATACCAAGGCAGGAAATGGGGCTGGACCACAGCCCGAGAGCGTGGGCATGGTGCGGGCAGAAGAGAGAGCCGACAAGGAGGAGCTTGGGGGCTGATCCCTGGACCTTACTCTTCATCAAGCATTAAGAGAGACCATTGAAAGAGCTTAAGGGGGAGAGGGGAACAATGAATGAGTTGTTTGCAAAGATCAGTTGCTGTGTGGAGGCCGGATTGCAAAGACGGGAAGGAAGCGGTGAGGCCAGCCACGCACGAGTGTGGTTCTTCTGAAGAGGAGAGGCTGGCCTGGCCCAGGGCCAGAGGGAAGGGAAGAAAGCAGAGGCCTGGGAGGGGCTCGAGAGGGCCTGTGGTGCAGCGGGACTGGAGGTAGGGCAGGAGCCCCGGCGTCTGTCCTGGGGTCCCCTGTGACCAGGGGGAGGGACTCGGGCACCCCAGATTCCCTCCTGTCCCCGGTTTGCCCATCTGTAAAATGCAGAGGAGGGAGTGGAAGAGGTCGCTGTCCATCTCCAGCTCTGTGACTGCTGGGAAGCGGGGAGGTGGCCAGTCAGTCACCAGGGTTTGCTCGAAACGTCTGCTCAGAGCCGAACTCCACTGCATGGCTGAGTTTCTCTTAAAAGCAACCACCATCCTTTTCCAAGCTGTACCATTCTACATGTTTCAAAAATGTGTGTCAGTCAGTGAGATGGCTCAGTGGACTAAGTGCTTGCTGTGGCAAGTACAGGGACCATAGTTCGATCCCCAGTCCTGCATGCCCCGCCGGCCCCGGCCCTGGAGCACACTGAACTTGCAACCGAGTCCAGGCACAATGGCACACACCTGTAATACCAGCACTGGGGAGGCTGAAAACAGGAGGAATCCCTATGAATCTGAGTTGTGTAATGAGATACTACACCAAACACATAAAAAGAGAAAGAAAAAAGTGCATACACTGAATTTACACATTCTATAACTAAAGAAATAAGCATCCTGCTGGTCTTACCCCTTAACACACCACATCATTTAATGCCTTTATTAAATGCCTTTAATAAAGAATACCAGTTGGGCGGGGTGGCACGTCCCTGTAATCTCAGGACTTTGGGAGTCTGAGGCAGGGTTTTGAGTTTAATCCCACAATGCAGAATTTATTGACTTGGTATCATTCAGTTTCAAAAAAAAAAAAACAATGTTTAAGGGAGGCAAGAGGTACTGGGAACACAGCCCAGTGCACAGACTCTGGGTTCAATCTGCATTACCTCCTGACAAAGAGGATCCGAAATATGCCAACCAAACCCATAAAGAGACAGGCTTTACCACTCAGAAGTAGAGCAAACGCTAAGGCAAGAGGCAGGACCTGTTAGGTGGCCTTACTATAATTAATATCCACTGTCTTCTATGTGTAAATGTTGGGTTTTTAATTATTTATTATGTTTGAGACATAGAGGATGGAGATACTCAGAAAATTTTTCGCTGTAGCGTGGTGAGCCAGCTCCAGCATTATGCCTTGAACCCTTCACGGGAGCAGTGGGTGTTTGCTGAAAGGCCAGATGGATTCTAAGATCGTTTCTCCCTAGGCTGTGGAATGCTGGCTGAAAACGACCTTGCACTGGGCCCTGAGTGGGCTGCCGGCAGCTGCAAGTCTAGGAAGAGTCGGTCAGATCAGACTAAAACCTGGAGAGATTACAAGTAACGTTTGCTGGTCCCTTCCAATTTCTTCCTCATACACAGGCTGAAATGTCATGTCCAAAGAAGGTGGTGGAGTAAGTTCCTATAAACTAAAGGCCACAACACGGGCATCTCTATGTTCGTGGCCTTAGCACACGATTGGCGTACTTCAGGTGCCTCATGAATGCATGGAGAAATACTTGGATGGATGGATGGATGGATGGTTGGATGGATGGATGGATAGATGGATGATTGGATGGATGGATGGATGGATGGATGATTGGATGGGTGGATGCATGGAAGCATGCATGGGTATCTGGATACATGTATGCATGTATGTGTGCATGCATGTTTAGGTAGATAAATAGACACACAGATGAGAAGATAGATAATGGCATGAATGGACAGGTGAACTGATGGATGAGTGAATGCACGCATGCATGGCTGGCTGGATGCTTGGAGGAACGTAAGCATGGACAAATGGATCGGTGCATGGAAAGATGGGTCGTGAACAGAAGGAGGGGTTACTGCGTGGGTGAGTGGGTGAGTGGATGCATCTGACACAAGCATAGCCTCTCTGCCAGAGCTATTTCCTGGAAGCTGTTGGCTTTTGCTAAGGCTTTCCCAGCGTGGCAGTGCAAGACACGAGCGGGCCTCACTTTATTCTGAACAGGGCAGGAGAGGCAAAGAAGATTCAAATCAGGTGTCAAGGGCGGCATGTATTTTCATTAAATTAATTACTAACTTTAAAAGTAAGGTGATTGGTCTCAAACATCCATAGTGTTGGAATAGTTGGGAAATTTTTACGCTGTGACCACATTGGACCCACATTCCTGCCTGTACATGGGCTGCCAGAGCTGAATGCCAGTCATCTCCACTCGGGGAGCTGTGGTTCCCTGCCCCCTCCTGCCCCATTTCCTAATTCCAAGAGAAGTAGCCACCTCTGGAGTGCTGGTTTGGGGCTCAGAGAACTCTGGGCCAAGTCTAATCCCATTGGCTGCTCTGTGTAACTCTCGATGCATCTCTTCCCTTCCCGCTCCTGGTTAGGGGAGGGGACCTGAGAGAGCTTGAGTCTGGGGCACCGCTCTTGCCAGCCATTCCTTCTTGTGCACGCTAAGCATTTTATGCTAGTCCGAGTCCTTCCCTGAGGTTACCAGCATGTTGTCTCCACCTCAAGATGACACTCAGCCTTCCCCAGTTCACTGCCCCACCCAGCCAGGAAGTGGCAGGGCCAGGATTCCAGTAGGGCATGGTGTTCCCAGCCACTACCCTGCTTCCTACAGTGACGGGGGGGGGGGGGGGGGGCGCTCGGCAGAATGTCCGTCTCCTGTGAGTGCTGCCACCGTCATTTACGGGGCCTTTGCGGACCACTCCTGGGAAAGCTGGCCTGACCCTGCCCCCCTCCTTCTTGGCACACCCAACAGAAAATGTCTGGAATGCGGTTCTTCCTCTCCAGTCCATGCTCCAGTCCTCCAGATGCTGGGCTGTCTCCTCTCACACAAAGGGCCCAGTGGGTGCTTTAAACAGTGTGACAGAGGGAAGCCCATGTTCCCAGCCATCCGGAAGCCCCAGAGACAGACTGGCCCGGGTGTTGGATGCTGCCCAGCTTCAGAGCACTTCCCAGCCAAGTGATCCAGCTGACAGTGTTCCCAGGGGACAGTGTCTTTCCCACGGCCACGCAGGCCCCAGGAGTAGGCTTGGTCACCAGCTGTCCCTGTAGTCTTCCATCTGTGGCCTTTCCACTCCTTGGGAGACAATAGGGCTGCGGTCAGAACCTGAGCTTGGGTTTGGGTCTAATAAATCTTTGATGTTGGGCCAAGGGCTTGGCGGGTCTGAGCCTCCTCATCTGCAGGTCAGGGCTCCTAACGGGTGCCTCAAGGGGCCTTCCTGGGTTTTCTGCCAGACCACGTCAAACCACATCCGCCCTGGGAAAGTCCCTTGTCCATCACCTTTGCGGGGCTGGTTTCTAGCTCTGCAGATTGCAAAGCTGTTGAGGTGGTCGCCCTGCCTCTGGCACTGAAACCAGGATCCAGATGCCAAGTAGAGGCAGCTGGAGCACCGCTTCCTGGCCCCACCTGCTGTGGAAGCAGGCGATAGCTTTGGAAATATTTTGTGGCACTACAAGCAAAGCTCATGAGGAACAAGAGCAAAACATAGTGAAGGAAATAAAAACGCACTCTTACTCTTCTGTCACACAGACAGCACTGAAATAAAGGGAAAAGGAATAATCCAGACACAGGGATGTACACCTTAATCTCAGCTACTTGGGAAGCTGAGACAGGAGGATCGAATATTCTAGAAAAAAAAGTTTTAAAAAGCTGAGGGTCTCGCTCAGTGATAAAGCACTCCTGGGTTTGTTTCCCAGTACCATGTAAAGCCAAAGCAAATTAGAAAACCAACCCCACAAACAACCTTTGAAATATTACTGTCAGAGTGTTACCTTGGTTTACAAACATAATTTGATTTATGATTTGGGGAAAGACGGCTGCATTTGCACTTGTGTGGAGAAGATGTCCCTGGCTGTGTTCGTCACCCACAGGCAGAGTTTGCCAATGGAAGCAAAATTTTCCGTATCACGCAGAACCAGAAGGCCTCCCCCCATTCTACTAAATGCACCCCTCTAGAGAGTTTGTGGGACTACCAAGCCTCAGACAATGGCCTTCAGCTTCAAGGCCACCAGCCACTTAAGTCTGCATTAATGGACTGAGCGTTGCAACTATTTTCTAATCCATGGGTAACGTGCGTCGTGAACGTGACGGCTTGGGCTCTGGACAGGCCTCCTCCTGCAGACGCATGAGTCAGTCACAGCGCTCCTGAGAAAGAGCCAATAGGAGGCGTGCGTGTGAGCAGCTCGGTGTCTGTGGTGGGCAAGGAGTGTGCTGCGGCTACTCATCCACAGGGTGTGAGCTCTCCTGTGCACCAGAAGAACGCGGTGCAATTCCGGTCCAAATCCCTAGGCCTGACCCCAGGCTGCACGGCCTCTAGAGGCGGCAGAAGCGATATCCCAGCTCCAGAAGAGACGGCCCGTTTGCCCTTCCACTGCCTTCTTGTCCTGTTCATCCTCAGCGGACTGAGGGACGCCCACTGTGGCTGTGAGCGTGGTCTTCTCTACTCAGGCTAGCAACTCGAGCCTCATTTCTTCCTAAGCAACCTCACGAATACACTCGGAAATCGTGCTTTCTGGCTCTGTGGGGCCCCTTAACTGAGTCAGCTTGACAAAAACATTAACTGTTGTGTCTTCTAGGAATACTCTGTCATCAGTTCAGAAAGCCTGGAGGAGCTTGCATGCCACACAGTCTGAAATGCCCTGAAATCTTGTAGCTCATCAGGAAAGACGTTATGATAAAAGACCTCAAATTTGACAACAGCTCTAAAAACCACAGTATGGTACTAAGAAAGGGTTGAGAACTTGAGAGAACCTCCAATAAACTTAAAATATAAAGCAGATTTCTACCAACTATAGTAAAGGGCGCTTTAAAGTACCTTTCTATATTCTTCTATAGAAAAGGGCGTTAGACAAAGAGACCACCAATGTGTATACAACCAAAAAGAAGAAGGAAAAAAGTAGACAATAGTTTTTAGTAAGTAGAACAGTCTAAGCTGTCATTAATAAAAAAATATGTCTGTCCTGTTCCCCTACGTTTTGTGATAGGACTTAAGTTTTAAATATTTTGAAACCTATAGGGTTTTATTCTCTGGGTCAAACAAAGTATTTCAGGTTAGGAAGTTTAAAATGAACTTCCTGACCATCCTAGCCATCACAATGTGACACTCTCTGGTCAGGATGAAATCGGTGAACATTCGTACATGGTGGGAAACACTGATAGGGACGGTGTGTGACTGTGTGTCCTACAGTGGCGATGGCTGTCTTGCTCAGAATGTCCCTGTCCTCATCACACAGGGCTCTTGCTGGAGTTCCAGGTGAGTGGGGTACATCATTGGAGGTAACGGGGACATAAGTGGGATGGGGCTGTAGGGCCAGAGCTCCTCCCTACTGAAAAGAGGACAGAGCTCTGGGACCCCTCCACAAGGGAAGCAGAACTCCTCAGTCATGACCTCAAATGTTGAGGTGAGGTATTTTGTAGCTGTGATTCAGCCCGAAATCAGCTGCCACTCAGAAAGGAGAGTGTCCTGGTGACCTGGGTGGGCCTGGCCTAATCAGGCAAAGGCCATAAGAGCAGGGCGAGGCTCCCTAACGAAGGAAGTCTACCTGTGGGTACCCCCCCCAGGGCTGTGCCTAAAGACCATGCCTGCTCCACAGTTACAGAACAAGTCCTGTGACACAGGTCCTCTCCTGCCCTGTCTTTCTGGTTGACCCACACAGTGAGAAAGACAAGTTTTCACTGGTATCTTGGGCTATGTCCTCAAATTCCCATTTCCCCTGCAAATGCCCCACCCTGTCCCAGCCTGTGGTGACCCTTCTACCTGGCAGCTCCTTCTGCAGGCTGGCTTTTCACGGGGTAGCACTCTCCTACCTCAGCAGGCTGGCTTCCCCTGACCCACTGTAGAAGTGGCGCCTCCTCCCATAACCACCTCTGAGCGCCTCCCATGTCTTGGCATTCGCTTGTGCCTTATCTTGTGGGTGCACCTGCGCCCCACCTATCCTGCCCCTCCTCTCTGAGGCATATGCATCCCCTGGACTCCACCTGTTCTGTGTCTGCTCCGTCTACATGTCATGTCCCAGGGAGTGCTCCATAATCATTACAGCATAAATGAATGACCCGGACCTTGCACAGCCAAGGGCTGCTGCCAGATTTCAGATTCCAAGACACATGGCAACCTGGCTCCAGTGCCCAGCGTGGGCAGCTCCGTGTCATCCCTATCCCTGCTACTGGACACCTAGCCTTCCCTCTCTCATGGGCTTTAGCAGCTGGGCTCTAGCAGGTTACCAATGGCTGGCAGCCCCCACCCCATGTGCATGCCATCTGCTCAAGGGTGGGCACTTAGTTCTGTGGTGAAACACAGCACTGGGCATGTAGGAAGTTCTTCAGTGAACTCAAGTCTGGTTCTTGCCCAGGACTCAGAGGTTACAAAGTTCAGAATCTGAGGAGATTTCATGGCCAGGCCAAGCCACGGCTTAATGCAGGCTAAGGTCAAAACTGTTTTCATTCCTCCACCCTGGAAAGTTCCTGAGAGTTCCTTCCATTTCCCCTCTGCCCCGAGACCACACCGCCTTCAATAACAAAAACACTCGCAAGGCCTGCAGAGGAATCTATGCCCTGATGCAGAATGGAGAGAGGGAGGCTCGGAAAGGTAGTGCCTCAGCCCAGGATCCACAGCAAGGCCAGGAGCAGAGCTGATTCCATGGAGGCGGGGTACGGCGTGAGCCTCTGGGGTACAGAAGGTGCACCCCTCTTCATGCATGGTGAGGGGCTTCATGAGGCTGCTCCCCAAGCCCTATATGCCTCTGCTTCTGCAGCACTAGCAGGGTTCGCCCTGGGTGACCTGAGTTGGAGAACTGAGGCTTAACCTGAGAAGGGGCAGCTGTCCAAGGGATGGCTGACGTGAGAATGCCAGGCACTGGGGTCCATTCCAGAGCAGTGGCCTGGGCAGGCTGCTGGGGTCTCTGCAGTGCACCAGCAGTGCACCGCCAGCTGTGAGGTTCCCGGCCCTTCTCTCGGTCAGTCACTGGAGCCGCGGCAGCGCCTCGATATTGCAGGCCTTTGCACATGAGGAGGGCAGAAGGATCGGAGCTGGATAAAGGACCTGTGGGGATGGAGAGAGCAGAGGATTAGAGAAGCAGCCGGGCCCCTCTCTGTGAGCAGCTGACTTGCCTGGGGCCCATTCATGCAAGCACCATGGTGTGAGCCTCACCTGGACTGAGACTGTCAGATCCTAGTTAGAGACTTTGCCTCCTCCACCCTCAGTCCCCCACTGAGGAGTGACGAGGCAGTTGGTATCACTCCCCAAGTTCTTCATCAGCCAGGTGCAAGACTCTGACCCCTGGAACTGGTTTAAAGGGCACTTGGGTGACAAAATTTAGGGTGACTCCATGGCAAATCCTGTCTGGCATGTTCTGTCCACCCAAGCCCCTGAGGGCGGGCCTTGGAACCTGCTCAGGTCACCCAGGGGCTTGTAGGTCCATCCAACATAGGAGACACTTTTCTCCATTTTGTTTCCCTTCTGTGGCTGCTGATATCATCTAGTTAGGGTGCATAGCATCCTGTTTCCCTTCTGTGTGTACTGAGGCCCTACTGTGTGCCCTACTATGTGCTGGGTGTGCCAGCTGTTGGAGCACCACTCTGTTTGTGCACTGTCTTTCCATGGTCAGGCACTGATGCAGGTGCCAGGGGGCAAGGGGAGGGTGGCAGGAGCCATCAGGAGCAGTGCTGCACAGGGGACCAAACGCCTATGCAGGCAGAAGGGGAGGCCCAAGGAGGACAGACTGCCACCTGTCCAGGGGCTGAATCCAGATGGTGGGAGCGCAGCACCGTGACTGCAGAGGGAGCACTTCTGGGGTCCCACCTTGGAGGGCTTTGTGTGAGGGGCTTTGATTTTATTCCAAGTGCCAGAGGCAGAGGGTAGGTGATCAGGGAGTAACAGAATGGCAAGAGGATCCCACTCAGGGACCCAGCCAACAGCTGTCTTCTACACAGAAGCCACAGAGCCCCCTTCCCGTGGGACTCTTCAGCACCTCCTGGGAGAGGCTGTTGTCATCATTTCCCTTTCGGGTGGCCTCCAGAAGAGACCACCCGTGTGACCTCCCATTGACCCTCTTCTGTAGCGTCCCTGGCTGCTGGGCTCTCTAAATGGCCAGGGAATGAACTTGGTGACCGCCTCCCGCAGGGCCGCTGTCTGAGCGTGTCTGCCGCTTCAAGGGACAAGGGCGCTGTGTTCCGGCCCCAGGCTCGCCAACATCCTTGATGATTAACCGGGACCTTCAAGGGACAGGGAAGTGGCCACAATGGCTCTATTGTGCTTTCGTTCCTGAGCACAGAGCTCTGGGCCTCGCGGCAGGCTGGGCTGGCAGCCACAGCTGCTGGCGACATGGGCAACCTCATCAGTCACCCCAGCAGGAGGCCCGGGCGAGGGCCCAGCTGCCCCTGGGACACCAGCTCTGTGGAGCCCCGGAGACCCACCAAGCAAACAGCTCTTCTTGTCTATGAACAACAAAGGAGCCTTTCTGCACGCCGCGACGGGCGCCCGCGCGGCCGAGGGCAGCGGATTCACTTCCTCACCCACTCGCTAAGGACTTTACTGCTGAAGGGATGTACATGTTTTTCCCAGGTCTGGCGGAGCATTTTCAAGCCTCGTGGTCGAGTTTGATCTTCCTACGTCTCCTGCCGTGGGCTCCGTGCGCTTCTGGCTGGCTCTGCAGATGTGCGGCCTGGGCTGGTTCCTGCCTCTCCAGAGCTCGCACAGCGTGCAGTCTCAGACACCTCCGGCGACTGTCACAGGCTCTGTGTGATTTAACTAACAAACTGGACCCTGGAGGCAGTGAAGATGGTATGGCCAGGCAGGTGACGTGACCACCAGCAGTCATAGTGATACCAGCAGATACCAGGAGTATCTTCTCTTCTGTAGTGAGAGGACACTTGAGCTAAGGCACTTGTCCCTTACCAGGACACAGGGTAGCAGCTGTGAATAGTGCCACAAGGTCATGCCCAGCTCTGGGCATGAGGCTCTGGGCAAAAGGCTCCAGGACCAAGGTAGGGAGAGTGGCCACCCAGGAGGATGTCTAGCTTAGGTTCCTTTTCTGCAAAGTTCAGAACCAGGCTAGACCAACATACTGTAGCACGAGAATTCATGACAGTGCTCTCGTACTATGGGGCGTGGCCCATGCAACAAGCCCAGGGGAGACGTGCTGGCCACAGCATCCTAGCCCTGTGTCTGAGGGCTGGTGGATGAACACGCTTGCTTCTCACAGGCTCCCTGAGCAGACAGTCATGATATTCAGTGTGTGTCAAAAATATGTTCATATTCAATAAGAAGTAGACTAAAAATGTCAGGGTGGTAAATAAAATGAAAAAGCAGTAAGCCAAATTAAAAAAAAAAAAAAAAAGATCTCCTAAATAATTCTAGGACCAACAAGAAAAGCCATAAAAGACCTGAGACATATTGTTCTTCCAAGAATTTGTCCTAGGTGATTAATGATGGCCATACACAAACAGTACACAGCGTGTTTTTATTGTAGAGTGATTTAGAACGGTAAGAAACTGAATCCCATCCCAGTGTTTACAGAGGAGACTGGGTGAATATATCACGACACCACCACGCCACGCTGGAATATTATTCAGTCATTAAAATTACATTGTAAAGAAAAGCTGTTTCATAATGTGGAAAGGCTTCATAATGCATTACTGAGAGGCGATGATAGGTTTTTGAACCGGTGTTTCCTTGCTTTTTTGCACAAGGAAAGATAGCTGGCTAGAAATTCACCAACACATTAACAGCTGTTAGCTCCAGATAATGGAATGGCAGCTTATGAAATCACATTTTACATTTTTGCAAATGCTTGGCTCTGAGCACGTACTTCTATTGTGATCCACAAAACGTTCATTGATGACAAGGTCGCTCTGCCGTGATTTCTGAAGGCAGCACGTGCCAGATGACAGAACGTATTTTCTGTAGACATTTGATGAATGCGTGAGTGATTGACTTGTAGGGCAAAATCTGGGCACTCTGGGAGAAGCCACGTGTGGGGGAGGACTTGCCGTGACGGATGGGAGCAGGGACGTGAGTGTGGGGGGTGCAGAAAGAAAGCAGAGCACACGTGTGCAAGAGGCGAGAGCCGCGCGGGGCCGCGCAGGTGGGGTCAAGAGCGAACCGCGCAGGGTTTGGTTATGGTCAGAGCAAGAACAGAGGACGAGTCCCCCGACCGCCACCTTGGAACTGCGGAGTCTGCCCTCCACTCTCCGCATCTGGAGGCCTCTCGTTCGTTATAGCATCTGGAGTTGTCAAAGCAGGGCTGCAAAGCGGTGACAAAGTGTGATCCAAATATGTGGTGGCAACGCATATCTGAACAGTTTATTACAGTAAAGAGCTCATCGCCCTTGGTCTCCTTGAAAACACCCTCTCTCACTTCAAACGTGATTTGACCATCACCCTGGACACTTCCGGTAGCATTCCCGGAAGTGCTGTCTCCTGAGTGTCTCTATGAGCTGTGACATTGCTCAGTGAGTGCTGCGGACTGGGTGCCATCCAACAGGCAGATAAACTGAGCCAGTGCGAGGGTCTGCCTCTTCCTGACTCACCAGAGCTGGCGCCATGCCACTTGGGGTTCCTCTAATGTCAAAATAGCCATAGTAGATGCATGACTTAGGACATCCAGGCAGCCACGACAGTGCAGCGAGAGCTATTCCTCCTCCCCTCTCCGTCTTCCTCCGCCTCCCCACTTCCGGAGAGCTGGAGCAGCCCCTTCTGGGTGCTAGAACTGCAGGTCAGGCGACTTTCTCCTTCTACCTGCGCAGAGTCTGATGCGAGGTCTGAGGGGCTAGCTTTCTTCAGCAAGAGGCTCTGCCTGCCCTGCGGCTGGGGCAAAGCCATGCCCTTCCCTTGGCCCGGGATATTCTCCACCAGCCCTCCCACCGCTCCCTCTCCCAGGGGCACGTTCACTTGGATACCTCACCACTGTAACAACATTCCAAAAGCTGCAGAGCATATTCTGTGCATATTCTGTGTACCAGGCTTACATGAGATTAAAAAAAAACAAAACAAAACCCACATTTTTGTTTAAGTCCCTCTCCCCAGCACTTCCAGGGTCTCCTGCACCTCTCCGGGGGCTCCTGGAGCTCACCTGCCTATGTAGCAGCTCACTGGCATCGATGTCCTTTCTATATTAGTGCCTTCTGCCTGCTGGCCCATTGCGACTCCAGAGTCTCTGCTTCTGTAGAGAAGTTGAGGCTCTTGCTGGGTGTAATGGCACACATTCGTAATTCAAGCTATGTAGGAAGCTGAGGCAGCAGGATTGCACATCTAAGGCCAGTCCCCAGCCACTTAGTGAAGCAAAACAAAAATGGTTGGATATGTGACAGAGGGCTTGCCTAGCAGCTGTGAGTCTCTGGGTTTGATTCACACACACACACACACACACACACACACTGGATCTCCCCCACAGGATATCTCTCTCTGAGACATTTCTCTTTCTTCATCCTAGCTCAATTTCTTTTTTTTTTTTTTTCCCCCAGCAAGTCATATCTTCCTATTCGATGAGCAGATGCCATTTTCACCTCTGATCAAGGCAAAAAAGCACACTTGCAACGTCTGGTGGCAGCGATCAATATCGTAATAAAATTACGCCTAATTTATTTAGTACTTTGGGTGCACTAAGGTTCATTTGTCTGGGCAGTGTTTCAAAGTTTCAGAAAGAGGAAAACACGCATGGCCATGAAATGTTGATGCTCAGCCTACACTAAAGTGCCTGTTAACTACAAGAGCATCCCACTCTGATCCACTTAGGGAAATTGATGAGCAGGTAGGAGCTGCCCCTGCACCCCACATTTCTTAATTATAGGACCAGACCTGGAGGCATGAAGGTGGCCCAGACCCTGGAAGCCGACCTGGACTGCTAGGTTGCAATTTGCTGGTGTGTCCCTGGTAGCCCTTAACAGTGCTTCTGAAGAAAGGAAGTACTTTTCTCTAAGCAGGAGAACAGAGAGGAAGAGGACCTCCAGGAGGAGCCAGGCCTGGAGACACACAGCTTCCTGCGGCACACAAGCCAGGCTTGGAGTGAAGAAGATCCAACCCACAAGCCACCCAAGGACAAGTGGCCCAAACTCACCTTCTGTTCCCTGCAGTCAGCTGGAGGTGCTGGCAGCAGAACTTGCCCCGGAGGCTTGGCTGGAACATCTCGAGGGACCTGGTTCCAGAAAGTTCTGCCCAGTGTTGCCCAGGATGGAAATGGCCATTCTCTTCCTGGAAACAGACCAGTGTCAAGCAGGTCCCCACCTGTCACCCTCACAGCCCCCATCTCTGTGAACTGCTGCAGCATCAACCCTGAGACGCCCTTCCCTGTCCTCGTCCACTGGCTGCCAACCTCAGCTGGCACGGTCACTTGAACTGAGTGTGAGCGTGCTTGGTCCTTTGACCGCATGACCTCAGTTGGACTCTGATCCACTACTTCCCGCTGTGTGACCTCAGGCACATGACTACACCTGGGTCCCTTTGGTGCTCCCTCAGCGGAGTGGTGATAGTCATGCCAACCAAGAGCTGGGTTCAGTCTGGGACTCAATACGAACATCTAATGAGGCCACTGAAGAAAGGTGCTGACGGTAGGGATGTTGAAACCTTATCAGCCTACAGGGCCGTGGTGCCCGTCCTGATGCACCCACCAGCCCTGTGGTCAGCTGCAGGCTCCACTGTGTTTTCACATAATTAATGCCACCTTCCTCCCTGCCCCAGCCCTGACTCTGGCTGCAGCTCTGCCTGAAGGGACCAACTGCTTGGCTCCCACTTCCCCTCCTGCCCAAGCCCACTCTGCATGCTTTGGCAGGAGGCGACTTAGTCACAGTGTTTTGGTTTCGGGATGCTTGACAAAGCACCCCAAACCGTGGGGCTAAAACATCACAGATGCATCCTAGTACCACTTGGAGGCCAGAGAGCCACAGTCCCGGGGTCCCAGGGGCTGTGGTGGCCCTGAAGCCCTAGGATCCCACTTGCTTTTTCTGGCAGCTCCATCTTCCCTCTGCATGGGGCTCCCTCCTCTGGGTCTCTTCCTCTGTCTCATGTAAAGATGCCTGTCATCTCTAACATCCAGGATGAGCTCTTCGGGAGACCTTGAATTTCTTTCCACCTGTAACAAACATTTCCAAATAAGTTCCCACTCACAGGCCCAGGTTGTGTCTGCCGTTTCCCTTTGACCCTTCTTATGCTCAGACTCTGGGAGGCCCCCGTCATGGCATAGCAGAGCCTGTTCTCACGTTCATCTTTAATCTTCTCCACTGTCCCCACTCTAACCCCCTCATCCCACTCTGCAGAGTCAGAGTTCGTGACAGGAGGAGCGAAGGCTACAGTCACGGGTCTGCTGGGCCACCTGACCTTCTCTAACACCTGCTTCCTGCTGGGCCCTGGGTGAGGCCTGGGAAGCAGAGGTGGTGAAGGGGAAAGAAAGGGGCTTGTACTTTAAGAAAAACATAAAAAGGTAAGGATAGTCAAAGGTGACCCAGAAGACAAAAATGATGGCCCGCTTCCTCAGGATGGATCATGGGCTGGATTCTGCTCCAAAGCAGGGACATGGGGCCATAAGGCCACCCTCACACACACGTGCTGCGTAGGCACTATTGGAGATGCCATTCTAGTCAGTGAGACCCAAGAGCAGAGACTACTTACTGGCTCAGGGTCACCCTGCAGGGCCCCAACATGCAGCTCACATCTGCCTGCGGGGCTCACTGAGGGGAGTGGCCTGGAAGAGTTAGGGCCCCAGGGTGAACACCTTGGGGACAGCAGCAGGGGAGCTAAGCCTTAAGGGATGAGTTGTCCCTGTGGCTCCCTGTCCCTGTGGGCCCTGCCTTCCACGCAGCGGGCTTTCTTGTCACTTAAATAAGCGAAGGAGACACAACAGACTAGATTCACAAAAAACCACGTGGCTACTTTGCTGGCCAGAGCCCCTTGGCAGCCTTTGGGCACAGCTGCACCCAGGGACTCACTTGACAACAGCGGGGCCTACTCTCCTCCCAACTCTCCTTGGGTTTTTTTTTCTGAGTTGGCTTCATTATCAGGCAGGCGGCACTGCACAGCACAGAAGTAGGGTGGGCTTCTATTCCCTTCCTGGCTGGCAAGTGCACAGAGCAGATTGTCGTTGTCTTTTTTCTCATAGAACCCATTTTGTTCCCCCAAAGAATTGGTTCTGTTTAGGTCACATGACTGTACCTCGGTCAAGATCACAGGGCATGGACTGCTCTGATTGGCCAGTTTGGGTCACATTCCCAACCTGGCTAAGGACGCAGCACTGTGTTCTTACAAACAGTTCCAGGTGGGTGAAGGGCACACCAAAGGCAAGAGGGTTCCAGAGTCCAGTGCTCGATGAAGAAGAGTTTTCCAGGGGCACTGGGGCTCCCTCCTCCGCCACAGGCACCCGCCCTACCCTGCCTCTGGAGAGGTTTTTCTGCCCTCCAACCCTAGGGTGCCCAGTGCCTGCCAGGCTCTCTCCTCCCATCTCTTCCAGGCCCAGGGTATCCAGCATAGGCCCGGCCAGGAGGAGGGAGAGGGAGAAAGAGGGACCCAAGCAGGGCTTCCATCTACACACAATTGAAAAACCAAACACAAACCTCTGATAAGTCCCAGAAAAGCCACTAGATTTGTTGGAAAGAAGAAAAAGACAGGCGGATGAGACTCTTGAAAATGAGATGGGATTAATTGGCTGTGGAACTGAGCACCATGAAATTAAAGATAATTTAATAGGAAGCCCAGGTACTATTGTCTGGCTCACTGTTGGCGCGGGAGGAATATCCGATCAGCAGGATGACTGCTGAACAGAGGACATGCCAGGAGGACAGCGCCGGCCCTCGGGGCTTGGCTAGGCGTCTGGATTCTCAGGGACAGGGCAGGAGCCCCGAGCTGGGATGGCACCGGTCTCCATGGAGACAAATGTGTCATCTTCCCGAGGTCCTACTAGGGTGGTAAGAAGGTCACAAGAAGGCTGGGTCCGGGAAGACAGCAAACAGATTAGCGTCTGGGACTTCTGGAGCCTGTGTGAACGAGGGAAGCCTCGCCCCTGTTAACTATGGCTTCCTCAAGTTTTGCACGAAGCGGCTGAGTGAAGACTGCACTAGCCTGCATGGGGGACACCCCTTCCCCGGGAGGTGGGGCAAGTCGAGAGGGCCCAGAAGCAAGTTTTAGAAATTTTAACAGTGATGTGTTTGCCATTACAGACATCTTCCAGTTTTGATTGTTGATCCACAGCTGTAATACAGAATTTTCTTATGAAATACATTTTCCTTGAGTCCATTTAAGGAAGAATTCTTAAGTAAGTAATGGCACCCATGGACAAAAGTTAGGAAGGTGGTCCTCACCTGACTGGTGGTGACCCCCAGAAAGGGGAAGGGCCAGAGCACTGGTGTTGGGAGTGCTGGCCCAAGGCACTTGGCCCAGCAGGTTTGGGGTTTGTATACCAGCCAACCTGAAGGCCATGTGTAAAGAGCTCCAGCAACTGCGTCTCCAGATCCAGCCCGAGGTGCACAACAGGCCCCTCTCTGTGCCTGTGACAGACATTGCCACCGTCCTTGATGGGATGCCAGTTTGAATCCTGATCCTTGCAAACTTAATATTTTGTGACAGTCACCACATGCCAGCCGACTCATTCCTGCGCATGCTGCCGGCGTCAATGGCCCGGTCTTCTGGAGTCTGGTAACGCACCCGAGTCCCTGCCTCTGGAAGGCAGCTTCCTGTTTCCCTGTGAGAAACGGCAGGGATGTGAGCTTTCCCTGGCCTGGCCCTGGGCCCGCCGGCCTGCCGGTTTCCTGAGGACACGCTCCTCGGCAGGATGTGGCCGGACGCTCCCGTCCAGGCTGGGGAAGAAGGGCAACCACTGCCACCCATCTTCTCAGGGCTCGAGTGGCCCCGGAGGACAGGAAAGCCTGTCTCGCTCCCCAACCCCGGCTGTCCTGGCGGCAGCCCAAGCAGCCAGCCTCGTGCGAGGGGAGGACATTCAGCTCCGGGTGCTGTCTAGACAGCCAGTGTGCCAGCCGCTGCTGGGTCTGCACAGCTCAGCATGTGTGTGTGTGTGTGTGTGTGTGTGTGTGTGTGTGTGTGTGTGTTAATTACCCTGAAAAGTCTGCCTCTGCTGCCGCCACTGTGGAAATATAGGTCATCCACAGTGAGGCAGGCGGTCACAGTTGGGGGGTCTGGGCAGCCAGCGGCACACACACACACACCCCGTATCGAGGTCATGGCGGCCTGGGAGCCAGCTTAACTGGGGGCCAGGCTGGAGCTGGTGAATAGCAGGCAGGCTGGGTTCTCTGTGGCTCTTTCTTGTAGCATTTCAGAGTATTCCTCACATCTTCAGCCTAAGGCATGTGGCTTCTTCATCACAAAGCCAAGAACAAGTATTGCATTGTATGTCCTAAATCAGATCCTTCATGTCGCAACCTTTTAGTGAGCCGGAGCATTCTATTAAGCAATTTCCCCTGCATGGTCAATGTCATTTCATCCCTACAGTGGGCCTGAGAGGAGAATCCTCTTATTATTGCAAAAACCCAATGTATAATCTCTAGTTACGTTTCAGAGACAGGGAAACTGAGGCTCAGAAAATCCATCCCCTTATTAATGGCACTAAGCAATTGTTTCTCTGATGATGTGCCAGTCTCATGACCACTGGACATGACAGTGTGTAATACTGCCAATAATTTTCCAGCAACTCAGTGATGATTGTGCCCATTTTATAGGCCAGGAAACTGAGGCACAGCGGGACCAGTCATAAAACGAGTATGATTTAAACACCCTCTGACAGTCTTGGTCCAGGCAGAGCTCCCAAGCCCCATACCCCCTGTTGACCTGTTAAAACCTCCCAAATGAGGTTAGAGTCTGTTGTCAGCTTGGATAAATCATTCTGATTTAAAAAGGTAGAGCAAGAAGCATCTGGCTAGAAAGAGTTAAACTCGTGGCCCAGTAAACAAAGGCAGCTCCAGGGAAAGTCTGGAGAGCCAGAGCTCCCCAATGTGACTATTCCCAAGCCCAGGTCGGTGACATCTTTTATCAACACACACCCTTCCTCGCCCCAGGTTTAAAAAAAATAATCTAATCTTGCAGCTTTTTCCATCGGTGGAACAATAGGCCGTGTGCAGGGGCTTGTTTGTACACCTGACAGTAATAAGTGTTCAAACATTTATAAGCCAGAGGGCTGTGTGCAAAGGGTTGAGAAAGTAAAACAAACACAAGGAAATGACGCTTGAACTCCCCATCTCCTGGGGCCTGGGCAGGAAGCTGCACCCCAACAGTTTACTGTAAAATATTCAAAAGTATATGAGGTTGGAGGAATCCATACACACCCGGAAATTTCTCCCCATGGTTCTCTGTGGAATGGGCACTGGGCTGGCTTGTCCTTTCAGAGGCAGCTTGCATTTTAAGAAGAACCCCCTGCTCCAGGTGGCTTCCAGGATAGGGAGGGATTCCAGCCACAGAGGAAGTTGGGCCCTGACTTTCAAAGGTTATTTTTATGCAGATTATTGTGTTCCAGAAGGAGTAGGTCTAGACAAGCCACCCACCATGCATGGTTCTCTCTCCAGGCTCAAGGTTATTAAAGTAGCTGAGAAAAGGTCTAAGCTCCCTGTTAGGACACGCTCTCATGGGGTGGGTGGGACTTGTAAACTAGGCTACAAAGAGTTAAGAGACCCCCCTTTCCCCAGCGGGTGCAGTACCCTCCCACCTGGTAGCCACCACTTTCTGCCCTTTGCTGCTGCTGGGGTAGGGTGTTTCCTGATCCAAAGGTCTCTTCCAAGCACTCTGCGTCCTCCCTCCATAGGAACCCTTTCAGAGTCCAGATCAAGAACACTTATCCTGCTTGAGGCTCCTCTGAGACTAACTGAGGACCAGGTCAGGCTGACTTTTATCTGATGGAAAGGCTGGCTGGGGCAGTGAAAAGAAACCTTCCTCCTACGTCCTATAAATTTAGAGAGCAACTCAGCCTCTGTCTGGGACTGGTTGTGTGAAGTTGGCTGATTGATTCCTTCTTGGCTTCTATATGTGAAGGTCAGAGACAGCTCCCAGAGACTGGAAGACATGAAGGTATGTGGATGTCGCACATAGAGTTGCTACTTAATAAAGTGTTGTTCATCCTCCATGAAGAGCTTCCAGACTTGTGGGCAGTACTATGTGTTTTGCACACAGGGGGTTGTACTGGGACTTCTATTACTCATAGCCATGACAGTAACCAAGGCCAGCTCTCCTGGGCAGGTGGCAGATGCTCCCGCTGAACTCCACTGGGTGCCTCCTTATCTGTGGCCTTGCCTAGGGAGAATTGGGATTCAGTTGGACAATCTCCCCAGAGCTCACAGTGAGTCATACTTGATCCTAGACAAGCTTCTCTTATTATTATCCCCACTTCAGCCCTAAAAAATATTGAAAGTCTATCGAGGAGACTTTCTCAAATATCTATTTACCTACTGGACCAAGAATGCCCAGCAAAGGGCCCATTGTGATTTAATGCTTCTAACAAAGCTCATGTCAACCCAAACTCACCCAACCCAACACCGCTCAATGCCAACCAAATTGAGCCAACTCTAACAATTTTAACCCAATCCAGCTCAACCCAACACAACTCAGTTCAACTTAAACTAATTCAACTCAACCTAATCCAGTCCGACCCAGCCAACTCAACTCAAACCATCTCAGTGCAACCTAATCCGACTCAACCTGACCCAACCTCATCTCACCCAACCCAACTCAATGGGTTAGTACAAAGGTAGTCGGTACAGAGCACACAGGACTTGGAATCAGATAGATCTAAGGCAAAACTGCAGCTCCCCCACATGTAGGCAAAGTGACCTTGGCACAGTCACTTTGTTTTTAGTCTGCTTCCTCATCTTAAAATGAAGAGGGAGGAATATCTCTGTGATACAACCAAGCCTATGCAGGGCTGCTTCATGGCATCATTCATTAATGGGTCCATCCTTCCTCTTCCCTGAGAAACAGGAGGAAAGACATCATGAGGGGCAGGAGGGGCACCTCAATCTAGTTCTCTTAGGTGCATGGCACTTCCCCAAGGCCACTTAGCCACATCTGGTGTAGTAGGTGATGCCATTCCATGAAGGAAACTCTGGTAGTAACATCAGTGACTTCTTAGGAGCCAGCTCCTCTTCCAGCCACAGATACGGTCCTCTTGAAGTGTTGTTATCTTGAGAATGGACATAAGACAAGGTACACCCAGCACGTAAGAGGAAATGGCTGTCATGCTACTGCCACCCCACCAAGACGTGAAAACACGGGCTCTCCTTTCCGTCTCTCCAGTGTCAGAAGTCAGTGCCCTCCACCATCACCATGGAAGTTCTGTGCGTGCTGTAGTACTCTGAATGGTCGACGGTGTCAGTCAGCTTGCTGTTGTTATCACAGATAGCTGAGATGGCTCATTTATGAGGAAAGAAGGTTTATTTTAGCCCATGGTTTCAGAGGTTTCCATTCAGGACCAGCCAGGCCCATTGATTTTAGACCTCTTCTGGTGGAAGGTTCTGGAGTAATGGTAGGGCACACTCCCCTCATGCCAGGAAGCAAAAGAGAACGAGGAAGAGACTGGGGTCCCATCAAGGACAGGTCCCCTGTAATCTGAAGCTCTCCCATGTGGGCCCCCCTCTTAAAGCTTCTGAACTCCCAACAAAATGAGTCATTTCTATGAAGAAATAAGCCAAATACTTAGGAATGACTTGATAGGTGGGAGTCACCGAACACTGGTTGGAGTATTAGATTTGAGAAAGATTATTATTAAGATTTTAAAAAGACATTAATAATAAGAGATTTGCACTGAGATGTCTTTGCAAATGTCCTTCAGTGGTTTACTCCATATGAAAAGGTAGAAACCAAAAGCGCTAGATAACATAAAAATGGGGATAAATTACAGCCAATTCCAAACAGCCAAAACACAAATGCACATAAAGGTGGTGGCTGATGATACCCTTGAGCCATCAACCCATCAGCTTGAGCTGTATCAGGCTGTGGGACCTTTACAGCACTGTGACTGCTGGGTGGGTAGAAGGCTGCCACATGCATGGGCTAAGAGTGACCAAGAGAAGCACAGTGGACAGTACTAAAGGAGGTGCTTGGATGTAGCCCGTGGGATGTGAAGGTCAACAAAAGCTCTGAAGGGCCCTAGGAGGACAGGCCAGAGCTCCCTGCCCTCCCCATTGTGCCTGTCTCGTCCCATCAGCCTGGAGTGCACCCAACTTCCTCCCAGGTCAGACCAGATGAGCCTCAGATCCCAGCTGATGGCATTCCTGGGCACAGTGCCTACGAGCCTGGAAAAGCATCAACAAATCACTCAACCCTTCAAGCTCAGAAAATGACCATCCAGGAAGCTTAGCCAGTAGGGCTGGCAAGCCGAAAAAGAAGGTCCCAGAGAAAGCGAGGGACCAAAGCTGCTTCTCCCCTGTGTGCAAACTTACAGAAGCCTGGACTAATTAATGACAGCAGTCTCATTAACCGCTGTCTGACCTCTGATGTGCAGGCACTCTGGGTGGGCAGCATGGTCCAGGGTCATTAACGATGATGTGCATGGATTCATTAGAGAGACAATCATTTTCCTCCAGACCCAGTTTCAAACTGAAAAATCCCTTGTCCTCTAGGTCTTCATTGTTCTTGTATGTAAACAGGAGGGAGGACCATGAGCTACAGAGGAGCTGCTTTGGAGTGTGAGAGAAAGATCCCATCAGCCCCTCGTATGGGCTTCCTGATGATGGGGGCTAGAGAACAGGTGCACTATGGGGCAGGCTTCAAGAGCCCCTGATAGCCTGTTGAGTGCACCCCTGTTTCTGGCACCATGTGGAATATGTCCCTGTGCTGTACCACATGGTCTTCCACAGCTCCAAGAAGCAGATTCTAGAAGGTTCCCATTTAGGATATGGGCCATCTAAAGCTCTGAGGCCTGCCCAACATTGGCCAGAGATGGGTCCAGGGCTGAGCCTACTCAGTCAGACTTCACAAGGAAACTCTACTGTCTCCTTAAAAAATAGTTTGGAGGATAAGCTTTTGCATTGTGAATGTTAGTGACCAGGCAGGTACTTAGTGTATGTAAAGTCATTAGCATTTGGAGACACTGGAGATCCTCAGTCTACAAATAAAAACACTGGCATTCAAAAAAGTTGGGGCGGGGCTGGGGAGATAGCTCCGTGGCACAAGTACCTGCTTGGCAAGTGCAAAGTCATGAGTTTGAACCCCGGTCCCACAAAAAAAAAAAAAAAAAAAAAAAAAAGACAAAAAGGTTGGGGCGCTTCAGTATGTGTTGCCCCACCCCCACAAAGTGGGGTGTGGTCAGTGGCTCTTCCAGTCAGTGAGAGGCAGCAAGGGCCTCTGGGAAAGGTTTGCAGGGGCAGACCTGAGCCACAGCTATGTACCGTCTTATAGTGAACCTCAGTCCCCTGAGCTGCAGAATGGGCCCTGGTGTGGGCAGCAGCCCCTAGAGAAGCTGCCCAGAGGTAGGAAAGTGTCTTGGCTCATCTGGGTCCATCTCACTCATTTGCTTAAAGGTGATTCTTGTTTTCTTTTTGGCCTGGAGGGTCAGACTTTATCAATTAGAGATTTTAGTTTGAAAGCCAGAATATAAATTCCATCCATCGCTCCAGCCCTTCTGCTCAGATGCCACCTGACATGGAGACATCCCTTCTGTCTACCAGCCTCCAGCCTCTGCCCTGCCTAGCCCCTGCCTGGGAGAGTTGCCAGAGAAAACACAAGATGCCTGATTAAAGTTGAATTGTTAGAATCAATGCGGCCCCTGAACTGCTTGGAGCCTACCGATACCAAGAAAGGTAACCACTGTTTGTCTGAAATTCAGCTTTAATGGGGCATCCTGCATTTTTCATTGCTTGTGCTGGCTGCTGTACCCCCTGCAGAGGACAGGGCCAGGCCTCAGGGTACCCATGCCGGGACCTGAGACCCTGTCCTGTTGATGACAACTATGATTCATTTATCGGGCAGATGTTTTGTGCCAGGCAAGCGCCGCCTCCTGAATCCACTTTCTCACCTGCAACCCTTACAGACAATTTGTAGCTGTGGGAACAGAGGGGAAGGTGGGGCAGGGACACTGGTCTGGAGACGCATAGCACTGAAAGCTAAGAGAGCTCTTCGCTTACTTAGGGCATCCTTACTTTCCGACGGCCTGCTCCGACCCCTCTGCCGGAGCTGGACCACCGCTTCCTCCTGCCTGGCTTGGATTTCATTCCTGCTATTTTCAATCTGGGGTCTGTGCCAGCAATAAAGTCTTTATTTGTTTCCACGCAGATTAGTTCCTGGGGAGACCCCGTGCCCTCCATAGCTTTTAAAAGCCTTGAGTTGGCTCGTGAAATGATAGGCATCACCGTAACAACTCCTCTGGTGCCTAACAACACTGGTGGAGTCTTTATGCTCCGGGGCCCATCCCCCACCTGGATCTCCAGGAGCTGTTATTTCCAGCAGACTAAGCGACTTAACGGCTGTCATATGGAACACATAAGGCGGCATCGTCTGACTCACTTTGTCCCCTCGTGTTTCATGGACCATGAGTAGCTGCAATGCTCCACAGCACACGGTTTGGCTCTCTGCTGCTTCCTGCAAGAGTAAGCAGCTTCGCTGGCCCTACAGGCTGGGTTTGATTTTGTTCCTTGGCTTTGTGCAGTTGGCCCTAGGGGACCGGGTGGCTTTGCCAGCTGCTAACCACTCTGGTCGTGTTCCAGAACCTGCTCCATAGAGCTGAAACTTCAGACTCTGAGGCAACTGCTCTCAGTGATTTTGCCCTCATTTTCTGAAACCCAGTCCCAGGGTTAAGAGAAATAACACCAGCGATGCTACCTTGCAGAGCCTCAGAGACAAGTGGTTTGTGGCCACCAAAAAGATTCAGGACTACTGAGGGCACCTGCAGTTATTTGTTTAATAAAACTCAGCAATCCTGGCTGCTCACTGCTTTGAAGGGGGCTTCCTCCTCAGACATGGGCTTTGGATAGGGAGCGCATTGCCCAAGGGCCAGTCTGCAGAGACTGGTGGGGATGTGACGGGAAGCCGAGCAGAGCTGGCTGCTCCTCCTCCCACGCTGTTCAGCTCCTGGCAGTGGACAAGCCCAGCATGGCCATGCCGTTCCCCTTCGCCAGGCATCTCTGCTCAGCCAGTGTCCCCCTACGACACCACAAAGCCATAGAGCATTTCTGAAAAGCATCTTGCTGCCCTGAAAAAGAGATCCCATTCCTTCCCTTCTTCTTTCCTTTTCGCCTTGGGAAAACATGGGCCCCAGGTTACTTCTACCCTGAGATCATAAGGCCGTGGACAGGAGGACAGGGCCCATGACCTCGCAGGAGGTGGGGAGAGCCCCTGTTCCTGTCAATGTCACTAGCTGGGCACCGGCCATGTGCTACCCCTTCCTGGCTCCTCAACACAAAAGAACAGCCAACTCCTACTTGCTGATGCCACTGTTGGCTGGGGACGGGGTTATTTGCAGCCTACAGTATTCTAATCTAATACTGCATTTAATGAATTTTATCTGGAAGGTTCTGAAAAAATTAGGCCAAAGAGATAACAGCACTGCCTAAAGTCTCTTGTTCTCAAAGACTCACAACCAGTTGGGAGACATGAAACATGGAACTGTGGCTGCCTGCCTTGTGTTCGCAAGTCCTGGCGGAGGAAACAGCTTGCCTACTGTGGGCTTGGGTCTGGATGCCCCTCCCCCACCCCAAGCTTCTTGTGCTCAGAGTAGGGCTTTTGAAAGGTGATCGGAAGGGACGGCAGTATAGCTCAGCAGACTAAGCACTTGCTTAGGCAAGTGCAGGGGCCAGGGTTCAGTCCCTGGCACCACATGCCACACTGGCCCCACCCTTGGACACGCTGAGCCCATGATAGAGTCTGGGCCTGGTGGCACATGCCTGTGGAGGCAGAAAATAGGAGGATCACTCTGAGTCTGGGCTGTGTAGTGAGAACTTGCACACACACATCCAAAAAAAAAGTTAAAAAGGAAGAAAGAAAGAAAGAAAGGTGATTGGAATAGGGGATGAGGAGGTGGATCTGGTGGGACGAGATGGCCCTTAGAGGCGTGGCCTGAGAGGGGTTCGCTCTTGCTGGCCCCTCCCCTCCCCTCTCAGCTTCTGGTCCACCCTGCCACACCCTTGCCATGGTGACTTTTCCTTGGAGCCAACTGACTATGTGCTGAGACCTGAGCCCGACTACACCTCCTCTTCCTTAAACTGTGGGTGGCAGATGTCCTGTCCCACCACTGTGAACATAACTCGCAGGTTGAGAGATTTCGGCTCCAGAGCCAAGGGATGTGAGGTTGACTTCCTGTCTGCTCCGTACCCTTGCGGCTGCTCGCATTCTAATTCTGTTCTTTTCAGCTGCGGGACTATGAGGAGCTTAGCACATGGGCAGTGCCTCTCACGCCTTGGGTAGTCACCTAACCATCGGCCCCAAAGCTAGACTCAGGCCAGGAGGCTGGGCATCTGCTACAGACTCTGGTTGCTGCCAGTCACGTTAGACTGGGGACCACACTGGGTGGCGGGGATGTGGAGGCGTCTCACAGTCCTGAGTTTCCACTCATTTCAGGGAAGTGCCCAAGCCCTGTCTCTTAGGCTGTGCTCTGCCGCAGTTGACTAAGGCTACCACTCGGACTACTCAGTGTGGACGTGAGATCGGTTCCTGGGCTTTACATCCATGCAGAGGGACCAACCATCCTGGATTTCCCTGCACCGAAGAGCTTTGGGGGAGGTAGGACCTCAAGGGCTCAGACTAGGAAAGTATCTGGCAACCCAAGACCAGCTGCTCGGCCTGCACAGCTTGACGACTAAGCCTCGAGTCGCAAGGCCTGATGACTCCAAGACAGGCAGCGCTGGTGGGGCTGGGTTGGCCACAGATTGGCACACCCTGGGGTGCTTAGGGAAGAACCACTGCCCCCACAGCCTAAAGGTGAGGCCAGTCTGCTCTTGGAGGTGTCTTTTGTTCACCCCACATCTGGGTAGACAGGCACAGCCAGTGGAGTGACGGAAAAGTTGAACTTCCCATCATCACCCGGGGCAGGCTGCTGCCCTCAGAATTGGAGGAGGCGGTGTTACCAAGGCCTCTGGCAAAGCCAGGAAGATGGAGCTGGCGCAGGATGAGGCTGGACTCCGGGTACCTTCAGGCTTTGCTGCCCACCCCGCTTCCACCAGCCCTGGGCTGTGCACACTTCGCTCAGCTCCTTAGTGGGGGGAAGTGCTGTTTCTAGCTGAATGCTCCTACTTTGTCTCACTGGTACCTAAAACTCGGGGTGTCAGGCAGACTGGTGTTAAGCAAAGAAGCAATACCCTTGGTGCCTGCACCCCCCTCAGCGATGTCGCCTCTGGAAGCCCGTCTTCTTACTCATGGGACATGTGGACCAAGGGGACAGGGCTAAAACAGGTTCTAAGCAGTGGCTGCTCTGCCTGCTCGGTGAATTTTGTGACTGTTAAAAACAGTTCTGTGGAGCCTGGGATGTAGCTCCGCAGCACAGCATCTGCCTGGAAAGCACAAGGCCCGAGTTCGATTCCTGGTAGTCTAAAAGAAATAGTTTTGTGGTTTTAAGATGTGACCATTTAAAAATCGAAAGCATTTCGGTGGCACAAATTTAATTCTTCTGATCGCAAACTGAACCGGATGAGAAGCAAATCCAATTCAACGTTCATCTTCAATAGGGAAGTCTGATTCCTTTCTCATCCAATTCCGTTTGCAACCAGACAACTGTGAGAATTAAGTCCTTGAACCGAGGTCCCAGTGTGCATTGCTAATCGCTCCCGAGCGCCCAGCAGCACATGCGCTTCCGCACACAGCTAGGGCTGAGGACTGCACACCACGGGGGGGGGGGGGGGGGGGGGGGGGGGGGGGGGGGGGAGCCATGAGGTGGGCAGGTGAGCCCTGTACTCAGCCAGGCCCTGTGACCTGGGAGCAGGGCACCTTGCATCATCTCGTGTTTTATTGCAACTGAGTGGTGGGAACAAGGACAATGGTATTGCTATCACCCATCGTCAGAAGTGGATTCACTTTTGCAAGTCACTTCCGGCCCTCTGCCCTGCCTCCCTGCGCCCCCCCCCCCCAAGTAAGCCTTTCCTATACCCATGGGACCAGGGCTGCGATCTGGAAAGGGAACGTTCAAGGGTCGTGGGTGGAATCCATGTGCTGCACCTTGGGCATCTGTTGTGTACATGGGTATGAGTATTTGTAAACAGTACTTGCAGGGGCCGGGGAAATGGCTCTGTGTCACAAGTGCTTGCCTGGCAAGTGCAAGGTCGCGAGTTTGAACCCCAGTTCTGCCATAAATAAATAAATAAATAATAAATAAATAAATAGTATTTGCAGGAATTGAACAAGTACCATTTAGGGGCACAGAACCCACAACCTCGGGAGCCCCAGGTGAAACTGCATGATCAAGTCTTCCACCAGGGGAACTACTGAGGTTCAGCTTTCTCCTTGCTTGATGGATTCTTTTTCTTGTAATCACAAGTGTAACGGCGTAAAGGAGGTGTCACCGCATAGATACGGGAAAATTGGTGGGTGATAAAGCAATGTGCAGCATTACCACAGCAGGAGATACTTCACTATGTGTATGAGAAGAAGGAGGGAGCACTCTGGGTAGAAAGGCGCACAGCAGTCCCTGGTGATGGACAGCTGGGCTGTTTCCTTTTGCTTCTGGTCTTGTAAAAGGAGTTTGGGGATCATTTCTGCTTCCCACTACAAGGTGCCTTCAAGCTGCACGACACAAATTAGTAAATGCTTACCACGGACCCTGCCGAGCCCTGAGTGGGCGGCAGATGCTTGATGACGCTGTCTTGATTAGTATTGTGTTCGGCTGTGTGTAACAGACACTGTAGCAGCTCAGCAACCCAGGGCCTTGTTCACCCCATCCCCAGGACAGCAGGGTTCCCTGCGTGAGCAGTCCAAACAAGGAGGCCACAGTGCTCCAGGAGCTCGAAGCCCTTCTTTCCCTCCTGTCTTAGTTACTTTTCATTTGTTGCTGGGACAAACACCCGACACTCAAAATGAAGGAAGGAAAGATTTATTTAGCTCACAGTTCATGGAGGTTTCAGTCCATATTTGGCTGGCCCAAGGCTGAGTGGAACAGGGCAGAGAGCATCCAGTTCATGGCAGCGGAACAGCAACAAAATGGTGGCAGAGTTAGCCAACCAAACAGGGCAGCAGAGAGCAACAGCAACAGCACGAGTCTGTGTCTCTGTCTCTCTATATATTACATTCAGGCTCTCCACCTCAGCCTCCGCCTTAGGCTACACCTAGTAGGTAGATGAAGAAAGGCGAATCCTGCTCCTCGCGGCCCCACTGGTCACTGATTTGCTTTTAGCTTTCTCCCTGACCACTTTGGTGTCACTGCTTCGGCCGGATGCCCACCGAGCCTCTTTCATGCCCCTCAATGGCTTGCCAACCGCTCTTCCTAGCCCTGTCTAGGAACTCTGGGTCTTTTCCAGGCCAAAAGCCATACATACTGTCGTATTTATGCCTTTCTACCCATTTTATGTGCATAAAACTATGCTTATCAAGTTTCTCATCTTTATGTTACTAGTCATGTATTCCATGTGGTACCCAATTTCACGTTTACAATAAGCTCAGAAGCTTTTTTGTTTTTTTGTTTTTTTGGAGTTTTTTTTTAAATTTTTTTTTCTTGTTTCAGAACTTTTGTTTGTTTGTTTGTTTATTTATTTTTATGGCCGGCTCAGCCTGCCCTGAGGGCAGGGCTGGCATAGAATGTGGTGTCAGGGATCGAACCGTGGTCCCTGCAGCCGCCCAAGCTTTCCTAAGCAGGCGCTTTAGATCACTGAGTCATCCTGCCAGGCCCCAGAAGCTTTTTTGTTTACATGTAAAATTAAAAATATATTATTCAAAGCTTGGGGAAAGATACAAAGTATATATTTTTAGTGGTCCTTAAAAGGGATGTATTTTCTAATCTAGTTTATTATTTTTTAAATTTATTTATTTTATTTTTTATTAATATTGATGAGAAAGAAATAGCAATGAGACAGTTCCACAACAGATTGGTAGGACAGATACAACAATTTATATATTGCATATTGTTGTCTTCGTAGTAGTTGTTCAGAGTATAAGATGCAGATGTGATATCTTGTCTAAATACTATTAGTACAAATCTTTCTTCTCACTGAACTAAGAGAAAATACCTGTATGTACAGCTCAATAATCCATAATAGTAGTGGGTTATCAGTGCAACTAGCAATATCGGAGGCTGTTGACTTGAGCCTTTTACAACTCATCATATTAATATGGCTTTCCTTTTCATATCTCATGGCTAGACTTTTCTGCTGGATGGTTAAAACCAAGATAAAGCAAGACTTATATAACAAAACATGTAACTTTTATAACTGACAAGGTCAGTCAGATTCCCTCAGGATTTATCCTGGAACCACATACAGCATTTTGTAGATCTTTTGTCAGTGTCAGCCACCTGGATGAGTCACGGCCATTGCTTGATCAGTTTGCTCCCTGTGAAAGCCTGAGAGAATATTGTCTCTCTAGGTGACTCTCCTTAGGCACACTATACATCATCAATCACTTTCCTCTGTGGCCCCATCGGAACACCACTGAGTTATAGGATATTACAGTACAGGTTCTCTTATGTGCTGAGTCCTCACTGACCTAGAGGGGCTAGGGCCAAAATATTGGCTATCCTTGTAGCCCTTCTCTTTCTCCAATATTTTGGTCTGCAAACTTAAGTTGTTAGCCCTCCGTGTGAAGAGAAGCTTAATGATATTATTCCCTATAACATAGGCACTTGAGCTTAACATCACTACCTTTCTGAAAATCAAATGCCTTAAAGGTAACATGGAACTCAGACTTTCCATCAATCATTGATATTCTAAACTTTAAACTTCTGCATAGCACGGGTCCTTGGGGACTGTATGTGCCCTTATAGTAGAATGGACTGCGTGTGTGCTGCACTAATCCTCTGGTCTGCTGGGAGCTTCAATTTCCACACCTGTCAAATGAGCATGGCATCACATGGGTATGTCTCAGAGTACAGTAGAAGAAGCCCTGTCCTGGAGTCTGAGGCCTGGGCCACGTTGTAGACTTGGGATCTCTGCACATCAGCTTTGCTAGCCCTTCCACAGGGACGCTCAACCCATGAGAGTCACAGAACAGCTGAGTGACTTTGGACATACAGTGTCTAAAGGATTTGTAAGCCCCAGTGGGAAGCAATGTCCACAGGGACCTATGGGCACTGTGTCACAGGACACCAGGACTATACCCTGGGCCAGTCTTTCCCAAGCCACTGTGTAGACCTAGCAGGGGCTGGAGGGCCCCTGATGGCCACAGCGGCTCATTCCATGCCTGGGGTGTCTGCCATCCTGTGGTGCCCTCTGTGTAGCTGAAGGTGAAGGTCAGGGCCAGAGCCTGGCTCTGGAGCTTGTGGCTCCAGGAGACGCTGGAAGCCAGGTGAACGGTTCCCACCTCAGCTTCTCTGGCTGGGACTGCTTCCCTGGAGGATAGACTTCCTCCAGGATGCATTTCTGTAGTCTTGCGATGGGCTGTGTTCGCATGTGAAGCTCAGGGAATTCACTAAGATTATCTGTAATAGAGTACAGTTAGTTTGCTTTTTTAGGGTTTTTTTACTACTATGGTAACTACAACTATACACGTGCGTAATCCTTAAAATCTCCTCACTCCCTAAATATCAGTTAATATATCGGAAGCATTTGCTGTCTTGCAATAAGATGAAACTGAGTTAGCCTTAAGTTTTTGAATGTATGAACCAAGAAGATATAAGTGAGAAAACCGAAGTTGAGCTTATCACCAATTGCTCCGTGGGTTTCTTTCCAGGTTCCTCTCTCCAGATCTACCCCAGGGGACAGTGCTGTGCAGGTAGTTTTCATTGAACATCATGTCACAAGGCCACTGCTCATGATTAAAACTGTGCTAAGGCATCACTGTTTTTTCTCTTCTTCACAGAGCTGAAAACGGAACCCGGAGCCTTGCCCATGGGAGGACGCGCTCTGCCACTCAGCTGTCCCCCTGCCAGATCAGGCAGCAGCCTCCTGCTGCGTAAACACTCCATCACATGGACAGTCTATAATGTATCCCATTTTTATAGTGTTAGACATATAATTTTTTTTTTAAAAAGTCAATAGCACCATGATTAATGTCTGCTTCTACTAACCTGTTTTTATTTCCTAATTATTTTCTTGGGGGAATTCATAAAAATAGAATTACTAAAGAAAGTAGATGAGTATCTTTAATCTTTCTCTGTCTTTGTCTCTCTATCTCTCTGTGTCTATCTGTCTCTCTCTCTCTGTCTCTGTCCCTCTGTCTTTGTCCATCTGTCTCTGTTTCTCTCACACATACATGCACACACACACACACACACACACACACACACACACTCAGCATCCTCAGTGCGTATCAGTCCACACGATCCCCTGTACTGAGTGCTAATATTTTAAAACCTTTTGTTGAGTTCATTTTGTGGCTCACAGCTCATTATTGTGACTATCTTTGATGAACTCCATATGCACATCCTCAAGATTCTCTACTAATGAGAAGCTAGCACTCCAAAGCAAATGCCACTCCTGGATTCCACCATTTGCCTTTTGTCCTTGAAGACATGGTCTCTGGGGCACCACCGGCTGCCTAACAGCTGAGGCAGGAATGTGCAGGCCTCGGGGAAGGGAGGCAGAAGTGACCTGTCCAACGCAGCGGCTATCCACACCTGCCTCTGCAAGAGGAGTTGAGTGAGAGTTGCTCGCCTTGGCCTTCAGAAGTGGCAATCCGGGCACCCATAGTGCAGACCCTGGCTCTTGGGCCAACCTGGCTGGAACATGGCATTCATATACCACCTTGCATGATGGAGCTCTCATGGATAGCCATGAACATTCAGGACCATGTGGAGGACTTCACAAGTCACAGGAACAGGGTGTTGCCCAAGGGTGCCTCTTTTAGGGTTGCGTCACGGGGCAGACTTGAGGCTGAAGGAGAAGGGTGTGGCTGGCCCCGCTGTCTCCTCTGGACTTGCACCCCAGGAAACAACTGTGGGACTCCAGAGTGGTCTCTGCTTGCCCTGCAGCGGATGTGCCACCCTCGTCTTTCTTCCCAGCACAGCACCTGTCGTTCATGGGCCTAAATCCAGGGGTAGTCTCTGATCATTCAGCTACTAAGAAATACTTCTGTGGGTTTGATGCAATCCCTGTTGAAACTATCGATTAAATTCTACAGAAGGGAAATATCCGACCACTGAGCCTGCCTGTCCTCTGAGATAAGGCTGGGGTTTGTGAAAAGATAGGTGTGCACCTCCAGGAAGCCCCTGGGCTGATGGAAAGGTGGTGGCAGTTGCCAGGAGGCTTGAGTTCAAGTCCAGTGGTGACCTTGGCTCCCCCAACCCTCAGCCCTATCACCTGTGTGTAGTGGCTGAAGTGGGGCAGCAAGGTCAACGTTGGCTGTGTGCAGTGGAGCAGTAGCAGCCTGGCGTTGGTCACGGCAAGACAATCGCCATCATAGTAGACACACAGCCACGGGAACACTGCCATCCCACACCTTCCATGTTGGCTCAGATACCATGGCCTTTATGGAAGGCTCCGCGTATATAGAAATGGGTATATTCTGTACAACCTACATGTGTAAGGTTTGCATGTGTACAAATAATACAAGGGTACACTGATACTCGACATGAGGTGATACAGCAACACATGCACAGCAAAACCTTTGTTCCCAGACATTTCTGTTTGCAGACAATTCGATTCACCATCAACAGTGCTTAGCAAAATTTTGCTTGTTCACAGAACCTATACTGGGTGACAAACATGACCAGAGCTGTCTTCCCCACACATGCACAAACACAGCAACCTTCCCCCAAATTGCACAATAAATTAAGTTTGTACTTTGAGGTACCACTGTATGTTCATAACATGCAAATATTTGCATATGTATATTGACATATAGATACATTACATACATATGTGTATGTACATAGGCATTTTTCTTCTGCATATTTTTGACGTTAATTATAAGTCACAATTTTTGCAAAAGAAAAAAAATGACCACAAGGAATGGCAGTATGTTCTCAGTGCGCTCTTATGTATTTTTCTACAGTGAATCCCATCAAAATGCTCTTGAAGACCCTCATAATGCAAAGAAGGGTCTGATGGGACTGCGATTCCCACCCCGACTTCGGCTGGCTGGAGTCACCGTATTGGGCCACCCATGCACAACTGATGCTGACATACACCTGCCAGAACCTGGATGCGCTGTGCAGTAAGGTGTGTACAGTGTCTGGGGACAGATCTTGTGTCCGAGCTGCGGCTTTGTGGTCAGAATGGCCACGGGCCTTTGCTCTGCATTTGCTTCAGCATCCACAACTTGCTTGCAGTCTGATGGTTTCTCCGCGTTCACTCAGCCATGGCAGACTGTCCCTGGAGCTGGCTGCTCCTGTGCTTGGTTCTCTGAGACCATGGTGAATGGAGCTGCAGGGGTGGGGCAGCCTATCAGAGAGCTTGCAGGCCTAGAAGCCCTTCCCAGGGGTCAGGCTGACAAATAGCCTACAGGGCAGCGCAGCAGGATCTTGTCCCTGCTGCAAGCATGCATGGCACATCTTAGTTTCTGCCCCCATTCTGGCCTGTCCACCCTGTCTATGTTTACAGTCTTAGCATTCTGTTCATGATACATCTTTGGGATTACTCTCAACTGCTTATAAAAATTACATTGAAATCATTAACATGCCACTCATCTGATCGCTGAGTGTTAGTGCTCCCTTAGATTTGGGGGTATCAGGTAAGCACCTCATGCCCTCTGGAACTGTGGTCTTGCTCCAAGCACCAGCCCCTGGCTCCTCTTCCTTGCAGGGCTCTCTTCTCTCATACTGGTGCACACTGGCTCATAGCCATTTATCTGGGGAGGGGTCCTGGGAATCTCAGCGTCCCAGACCATAGGCCCAAGCTCCTGTCCTTCAGCACCCTTGGCTCTGTGTGGGATTTGCTAGCAAGGGTCTGTCTTCTCCCTAGATTCCTTGGCGAAAGTACAGGGCAGCTAGAGGATCTCAGTGCCCGGCACTCATACCAGGCACATGACTGAAAGCAGGGGAGGGTATCAAGCAGCCCTTGGTGATGTGCTCTTCAGATCATGGCAGTCCATGGTGGGACTTAGCACTTGAGAAACAACCCCGCTGAACCACCCTGGAGGAATGTCTTGTGGTCCAACAGACAGAGCTTGGCATGGGTTATCTGCAAGTCTAGAGTCTGCTCCTTACTGTCTTACTAATCACTGACTCCAGGAGGAGACGTAAAGCTGAGAACTGCCCAAGCAGGCCTGGGACCTGCAGTCCACCACCTGGCTTTTCAGCAATGCCTGTGCCTCCGGCCCAGAGCCTGACACTCTGCAGCCACTCAGTTGTAGTGCACAGATAAATGCGTGTGCGACTGATATCGCTTTTAACTGTAGCACAGAATTCTAAGTAGGAACTGGACCAGCCCGATGCGTCAGTCTTCTCTGCTCTGACGTTAGGAATCACAAGGTGATGGCAGTGCATGCTCCCCAGGGATTCCCTAAGCGGCTCTCCTGTCTTCTCTCTCATCCTTCAATGAACAGTTGAACTGGAACATCTCTGGCCTTTGCACCCAGCTCCTACTCCAGGAGAGGGAGGGCTTGTGTCTTGGGACTCAGAGCCTGACTTCCTTTAGGTCTCGTGTTTTGTCTTAAAAACTCTTCAATGCTGCCCTCTTCTCCTACTTTTTCTTTACCTTTATGGTAGAGAAATTCATCTCTCTGATGAGTCCTGATGTGAATCCCAGGGAGATGAGCTGTTTTTCTCAGCATTCAGTCAGGGAGGAATGGGGTGGGACCAGAGCGGGGCGCAGGGCACAGAGGGAGGACGACTTCACTCATGGATTCTGACTCCTACTTGTGCAAGTCTGACGATGGCGCGGTCTCTTGCCTCCCTGGCCTCCTCCTACACCCCTCCCTGCACGCACCCCAGTGCGCACTACATTTTCAGAGGCAGCAGCAGGTCCTCAAGAGTGATGGTAGTGGAAAGTGCCAGATACCTATGGCCCCCTTGCTGCACCTCAGCGACCCTAATGTCCAGCTCCCAAGTGTCCACCCAGAGGAGATCCTGGCACATGCTCCCGGAAGGTCTCACAGAGGGGCACGATGGAGACACTGAGGCGGTGCACAGGGCAACTATCCGCGCACTCATCGCTGCATGCTGATGAAACCACTCGGAAAATCTGACCTTGTGCCAGATACCATACTACATGCAAGGACCCTAGGCCAATCTCTTGGGGGCTTCTCAACTCCGAGCCTTGGTGAGTCACACAAACAAAATCAGACTGTGACAGTGGACCACGAGTCTGGGTTTCAGCAGATCCAGGTTCATTATTACATCATGCCCTGGATCTCCCTGTCAACATTTGCAAAAGTGACAAGGTCAAGCCAGTGGCCCACAGCCATAGTGTCAGCACCAGAGAGGCTGGAGCAGGAGGACTGTGAGTTTGAGGCCAGCCTGGATGTCCAAGTACATCCAAGATTTAGCTGGATTACAGAGCAAGACATTATCTTTAAAAAAAAAAAAAAAAGTCCCCTAAAACTGATGAAGCTTTTGGGGGAGTTTTCCATAACAGTAAAAAGGGGAGCTTGGGAACGTGTAGGCAGCTGGGTCCCTGAAGAGGCTTACCAGTGAGATGCATTTGCAGGCTAGACCATGGGTCCCGAGTGCCACTACACCCAGCATGTCCACGTCTGCCCACTTCCTGCAACATCTGTTAGCACCTGGTCAAGCAGGCTCTGCCATGTCCACCTTCCTGAAGGCTGGTCTTCAGTTTGCCTTGCTGTTTGTTGGGCTTGGTATCACTGGCCCGTGCACAGGGCAAAGGTTCCCTGTCCCCAGGAAGACATGAGAATCCAGGTGGGCATAGCTGGACTGTGGTTTCCAGGCTGCCTGCCGTGGCTGATGGTTGCTGGGTGCAGATGGCCTGGTGGCCCAGCAGTGCTGGGAGTTCAGGGAGGACACAGTGAGGTGAAGTCTGCAGCCTTAGGCTGTTTCCCGCAGCCTGTGAAATGCTAATTACCAGCCAGAAATACGGAAAGTCAAAAAAAAAAAGAAGGGATACAATTGCAGGGAAGAGCGCAATGTCACACAAAGAAGAGTTATTAGAAATTAAATGGAACCAACCGCAGAGGTGCAGGAAATAGGCTGGGGATGTGGGGAAGTTGACAAAATGTTCCTCACTTTTGACTGCACCCAGCACCCCAGAAAGCTTTTAGAAAATGCTGGTGTGGGCTGGCCTAATAGCTCAGCACACTAAAGTGCTTCTAAGCAGAGCTCAGCAGCCAAGATTTGATCCCCTGGCTTGGCGTTGTGTGGTGTGCAGTGCCGTGCCATGCCATGCCATGCCGTGCCGTGCTGTGCCGTGCTGGCGCCACCCCCAGGGCACGTTGAAACAGTGATTGAGACTGGGCAGAGTGGTGTGCCTATAACCCCAGCACTTGGGAGGCTGAAAGCAGGAGAATCCCTGAGTCTGATCTATGTAGTGAGGCCCTGTGGACCTTGTAGGCCCTGTCTTAAAAATATTTTTTAAAAAAGAAAGAAAAATAAAATGCTGGCCCCTGCCTTGTCCCCAAGGGGCCCGTGGGCACTGTTTAGACCCGCACAGACAGACCTGGGTGCACACACACACACACACACACACACACACACACACACACACACACGCACATGCACACACGCGCACGCGCACATGCACACTTGCTGCTCCAAGAGGGGCGTGCAGCCAGCGCTGAAGCCCCGATTTTCAGGCTCAGGCTGGAGAAAGGAGAGTGTGCTCAGCTGGCACTCGCCCTTCCTTCCTCGCGTTCCTTCTGTGCTGCCACGAATTGCTTCTGCGTCTTAAGCAAAGCTCCCCATAAGATCATAGAGCGGTCCTTGGTCCCACCCTTCCAGTCTTTCACGTTCTGTTTCTGTTTCTCGGCTGACTTTGATCTGCTCCGTGGAGGTTATTATTATATTGTTTTCCTCCCTAATTTCTCAATGTCAGCATGTGGAGCCCATCTCCCTGCCTGCACACACACACACACACACACACACACACACACACACACACACTTGTATTCACACTCCTGTGGAGCAGCTCAGCATAAACCAACAGCTCCAGGATTTGTAACAGCAGCAGTACTTGGGATGGCGCAGGCTCAGGGTCTCTGGGAATTTGGCTATGAAAATCCCCTGGAAGAGTCAGGGTCCTGAGGAAGTAACAACAGTCCTGTTTCTGTTCATACTGTGAGGACTTTGCAACCCCTGGGCTGTGAGCCAGCTCCTGAGGTGCCGTCCCCCTAACCCCACGTGGCAATGTGTGGGGATGCTTCGGGCCAGTGGTGGGAGACCTACAGGACGCCATAACACGAAAAGCTCTACGAGGTCGGCTACGCTCGTATAGGCTGCTGTGACAAGGCAGAGTACTCGCATCCACCACGTGTTTCACGTCCTCTGCCACCCAGGAGGCCAGCCCTGCCCCACACAGGTGACCTGACCCTGACCCTGGGTCCCCCACGCCAAAAGAGAGAGCCTTGCATTAGAGTGCAAGGTCTTGGTGGCTGTCGAGATTTCCCCTCCAACCACTCCTGGGGAGTTGTTTGCTGCAGCAGTTAGGTCAGGGAAGGGTTAACACAGCCCCAATTCTTTTGGTGCTGCTCTTATTAATTTCAAAGAGTTCTTTAAGTTAAGTCTCATGGCTTGTTTACTTCCAGTAACTGTATCTAAGTGAAAACTTTACATAATTACAGTATTTGGAAACAGGCACTGCATGCCACAAACCCCGGTGTGGGTCAGAGATGGGGGTGATTCTGACACGAGGCTGCCTCGATGCATTGAGGTCCAGCAGGTGTCAGAAAGGGTTAGAGACACGAGCGCCCTGCAGAAGAGCCATCTTTCTGCCTCCGAGAGCCCATGGTTCCTCGTGCCCTGCAGGTGCCACCTCCCTCTTCCCAGGCCCCGGGGAGGCCCACCCTCACACTGCGGCAGATCCCAGCTGCACTTCTCGGAGCTTACCCTGGAGCTCAGCTCTTCCGTGTGGGCACAGCCTAGGGCAGCCGTCGTACTGGGTTCTGAGCAGAACTGAAGAGCTCCAGGCCCACATGGTCACTTCTAGTCCAGCGCCCTCCTGCAAGGCTTGAGGGTCCTTGCTAGGAAGTAGCAGTGCTCCCGTACCCTCTCCTAGGACCACACTGAGACCCCAAGGTAGAACAGATGCACGGTCCAAGTTTGGCTTGAGTCGCATATGATTCCTGCTTAACAATCCTCACTCTTCTCAGGAGGTATGGTCAGAAAAATGAAGGCGCTTTCCACTATGAGTTTAAATAACTAATGCCTACATGATTTCACACATGACTCTAGTATGCACATGGACACAGGCTAGAAAGTTCTCCAACCACCCTAGCTGGTCCTCAGGCTCCCCAAGGGTGTGGTAGGTGAGCCTGAGTTCCCCTTGCTTCTTTCTCCTTTTGCATATGAGCCTCAAGGGGCCCTGGAAATCAGCTCCCTTGCAGTTCTGCGATGGCCTGGAGTTCTCTGCTCAGCTTTGAAGAAATTCCCAGGCAGCATGGACAAGCTTGGAGTCTGTGTGTGCAAAGAGGAGCTGGCCACAGCCATGGGGAATTGAGACTCAGGATCTGGAACACTACAGGGTAAGGCCTCCACGTGTGCCCTGGCCTAACACGCAACCTAGCTCGCAGTCCCAGGAAAGCCCAGCACCCAGGCAAAGAGCCCAAGAGAGCCTGGGCCAGCCCTGGGCCATTTCCCTGGAGTACGGACTCCTCACTGGCTGAGCTGAGAGGCCAGTGGATATCTTAGTGGACTTCAAGGTGGCCCCACTGGGGGGATTTGAGTCCCTAAGAGTTAAATGCTTTTGAGGAGACAGTGTCCTTATCTATAAATGGAGGGCGACAATCCTCCTCCTCTCTGACTGTAGTGAGAATTAAGGGGACACTGTCTGCGGCCACTCAGGGGAGAGGCCAGCACTCAGTAAGCTCGTGGCAGCTACACTGCAATATTTAGGTCACACAGGGCTTTATCTCCCACTCTAGAGCAGCTAATGACAGAAGCCAAATGACAGGAAGGTGAGGGGGGCTGTGTGTGCTGAGGTGTTTCTGAGATGTGAGCAGTGGCGAACTCTGGTTCCCCTCTGGTGTCAGGAGGGACAGGCATTATGGAGAAAAATAATGGTGGCAGTGGTCATCATGATGGTGCTGGTCATGGTGGTGCTGGTCATGGTGGCGGTGCTGCTGGTGGTGATGGAGGCGGCACTAATAATGGTGATGGTGGTTGTAGTAATGGTGGCAAATGTGTGGAATTTAGATGTAGTACATAAACTCTCAAAGGGAAGGCAGTATTGTGTAAAGACGTAAAGTAAATAAGACAGTAATGCCGTGGAATTAAGCAAGGAGCCGCGTAGAGTGCAGGGAGCACCGGTGCAAAGGCCTGTCTCTGGGGACAGGGGTGGCCCCTGAGATTCGCTGAGGATGGGCCAGGGGGAGCAGCAGGAGTACAGGCAGTGAGTTCAAGGAGCGGGTGATGTGGGCCAAGGCCACGGGAAGGACGGAAGGGGCCCCGCAGGGGCGTCCTGAGTAGAGGGGGTGGGGCCTAATATGCACATGTGTGGTGGCTGGGGGATGGGTTCGGGGTGGGCGGGGAGGGAGAAGTTTGAAGGAATCAGGTCTCTGGAGCGAAGAGCCCAAATTCAGAATGTCTGCTGAAGCCTGAAGGGACACACGTGTCGATGAATGAATGCGGACTCGAGGTTGTGGGCTGTCCAGAGGAACTGTCCTGTTCAGTCTGAGCTGGGAATCGGGGCTTTGTACCTGCTCGTGGTTCCCGCAGAGTGTGATGCCCTGTACCAGGGACCTGGAGACAGGATAGGGGGCCAAGGGGTGTGAGTGTACCCAGGGACAGGCGCCAGGATCTTGGCTGGGGTGACGCAGCCCCGAGTCTTGCACAGGGCGGGACAAGCTGCTGCTGGACAGGGCTGCAGGGAGCCGGCCACCATGGCCAACTCTGGCAGGAAAGCAGGGAAACGGGATTCCAAAGCTTCCACGGACACAGCAGGGCAGGCGGAGGGAGAGGCCCTTCACCCTCTGCATTTGTGCATCTGGCAGATGTTTGGAGCTTTGGAGAGAGCCGCGAAGTCAGGCCCCAGGGCAAGCTCAGCCGGAAACAGAGGAACTTCACGTCGAAAATGGACTCAGCCTTGCCGGTGTGGGCCTACTGTCACCGCGGAGCTAGTCCTAGGAGAGTGAAAGAGTACTATCCTCGCTGAATGGCCCTCCGTGCTGGGAGAGAAGAGCCTGGAAAGGACGCCTGGCTTCCAGAGGGCCAGCCCTGGTGCGTGAGCAGAGTGCCCGGGAGGGTAGCGGCCTCAGAGCCTGTGAGTGCCTGGAGCACGGCCGGTACAGACTTGGGAAGGTCTCATAGTGAAGTGGAATGGTAAGGAAGGGGTGAAAGAAGAAGAAGGCCTGAAAACCTGACAGAGGGGAAAAGATCAGGCAAAGGCGGCAGGAAGTCTTTGCTCCGTTATGCCTCTGTGCAGCCCCATGGATGTCCCCTGTACCCTTGCCTGGGGTGAGAGCAGTGCCAGTCACATGGGTGGCACCCCACAGCTGAGCTGCTGTGTCCCTCCTCCTCAGCAACCCCAGACCGGAGGCCAGGCCTTGGGGAGCCTCCCCCACCACGCAGTCCTTTCCCTTTGTCCTCTACAGGTCATCGCTGGGGTGAAGGTTCTCCACCAGGAACCATCCCACTCCGGGAGCCAGTGGTGTGGGCCAAGACCGTGGGAAGGAGGGAAGGGCCCCCGCAGGGGTGTCCTGAGTAGAGGGGGTGGGGCCTAATTTGCACCTGCCTGGTGGGTGGGGGTCAGTGGGGAGGCAGGGCTGGAGGTGTTTTATTGTTCGCCAAAGTGGGCCATGGCGCGATCCTTGCCATGGATATCAGGGATCCTGCTAAATATCTGAGGAAGCACAGCACGACTCTACCATGGAGAAATGTCCAGACTTGAGCATGGATGCGTAGAGATGGGGAAGCCTGGGTGAGGGGCTGCTCCAGATCCCTGTGGGGTGTTGAGGGGAGCCCACAAACCTTGCTATCTGGTGGTCGCTGGGAACTGGGGATAGGCCTAGCACTGCCACATGTGCAGCATTCCCTGGAACTCTGTTTCCCCTGCAGGAAGACCTGGCCATAGTCCCATGAGACAGGGAGGAAATAGGGGGGCTGTGTGTGGCACTGGGAGAGCAAGATATGTCTCATCCAGGGCTCAGCCCCCTTGGATGTAGGACCACCTGGCTTCTGGGAGCCTACAGGGGTGGGAGGTACGCCCATTTGCCCTGTGCAATGTCTGTTCCAGCTACAGTGATATTAATCTAGTGGTTATAGGAGACTAGTTGCCAAAGGACATGGACAAGATAGCCTGGTGCCTACAGGACTTGAGAGAGATTCCAGCTGACGTAATGCAGGCTGCAGCCTGTGAGAGCTGGGACCATAGTTTCCCCCTGACATACCCACAGAAGGGAAGGCACCAGCCAACAACCTCACTGCAGTCCTGTGGCCCTGTGTAAAGGTCCCAGCTAAGCCTGGCCTGGACTCCTGACCCACAGGCACCATGAGAGAAAAGAGCATCCTGTTAAAAGCCACTAAGATTGTGATGATTTATTATGCAGCAATAGAAAATACTGTCAGTAACAGTAATGGATACAAATGTTGCATTACAGCATCAATGAACAGAGTCCTTGTTATGCCCTCTACCACGCACCCATCCTTGCATCCATCCATGGGTCTGTGCATGCATTCATTCACCCACCCATCCTTCTATCATCCATCCATCCATCCTCCCACTTGTCCATCCATCCATCCATCCATCCTCCCACTTGTCTATCCATCCACCCATCTATCCATCCATCTATGCATCCATCCACCCATCTATCCATCCACCCATCCACCCATGTATCCACTCACTCATCCATCCATCCATCCATCCCTCCATTCACCCCTCTACCCACTGACCCATCCATCCATTCTGTAGGATGAGTTATTACAAAGAAGTTCAATATCTTACAGGAGTGTGGTACTTTGAATAGCTCATATGAAATCTGAGAATGCATGGCTCCATTTTGGATTTTCTTTTGTTTGCACACTCATTAGTGAATAGCAAATACAGGCTGACTTGGAGAAGGCACTGAGTGTGCCTATTTAAGTATGTTCTAAGAAAAACTAAATGTCTGTGCATTAGTGTGTGTGTGCATGAGTGTCTGTGTGGGTGTGGTGCTTATCAATGAGCTAGGAAAGGGCAAATCGGAAAAGACACGTTTAGTGTTCTCCCTTCCTCCCTGCCTCCCACAGGCGCTCGACCCTGAGAGGCTTTGGGTGGCCAGGGAAGGAGGCAGCAGGAAGCTTCGAGGTGGATCCAGCTTCCCAGTTGGCCATTAGCAGAGGAACCAGACACAGATGTCAAATACCTAACAGTGAGTGCGAGACTGTTTAGATACAGTTTAGCAGAAACGAGTCATCCTACAGACATAAACATTTTAATCAGAGTGACAATTTATTCAAACAATTTGACAATGCTTACACATGCTGAACAGATGGGCTGGGGTAGGGGCCCAGCAAGTGAGCTGGAGGAAGAGGGAGCCCCCACCCCTGCAGGGACGCACTGGTCTGCCTGGGGAGCAAAGTGGAGATAAGAGGCTCCATGCTCCCTCTCAGGTGGTCCCCTAATGACCCCAGATCTCCATCCAGGGGCATCTGCCTGTATTCCTGATGCCTTTGATGTCCCCAGCTGCTGAGGATTGCAAGGAAATGCTGAAAAGAGGGAGGCCGTTCATTCATTCATTCATTCATTCATTCATTCAGAGAAAGTTCATTGACTACCTGTGAATGGGCGAGCATCGTGCTAGGTACTGAGGGGTGTGTGTGTGTGTGTGTGTGTGTAGACTTAGAGTCTACAGCTCTCTCAGGGCAGCCCAAAGCAGCCTCCAAGATGAGGATTTGGTACAAGCAGTGTGTTGGGGAGATGTTTCTAGGAGGCTTCTGAAGGGGGCCTCAGGAAGAGACGGAATCCGGCCCAGGGTGCTCCAGCGAGCCAAGCGTGAGGCGGCTGCCCTTGCAGGCAGCTTCACTTTGGAACTGTGAGGTGTGGGAGAGAAGCCTGGGTGGCCTTTTGTCTCAGTTACTCTCCTCTCACTGCTGGGACAAATTCCTGACACCCAAAATGAAGGAAGGGAAGGTTTATTTAGCTCACAGTTACTGGCGGTTTCAGCCCATACTCGACTGGCCCAAGGCTGAGTGGAACAGGGCAGAGAGCATCCAGCTCATGGCAGTGGGACAGCCACAAAATGGCGACAGAGGCAACTGGCCCACCAGGGCAACAGAGAGCAACAGAGTCTGTTGCTCTGTCCCTCTTATATTACACTCAGGCTCTCTGCCTCAGGCCGTTCACCTCAGGCCACACCCATAATGCCAGCAGTCCTAAAACATATAATCCCAGTGGATCACGAGTTAGTCTCAAACTCCAGAAGTCCCCACCCCATGACTGCATGAGGCTTTGGAGGCACAACAAAACACACACCGTAACACCTCTGAAGTGGCCGGAAGCCTGGAAGTGACTCCAGGTGCAGACAATTCCCACATCCACTGAGTGGGAGGCCCTGGGGGAGACCCCAGAGCAGGGGCCACCCAATGTCCAGAATGCAGAACAAGAAAATAACCGTGGGGAGCACTGCATGAGACCATCAAATCTGGACTCACTTGTTACACAGCAACAGAGAGCTGGAACATACTTGGCACCAGAAATGCAGGGGCCCCCACAGTGGGATGGCACAGCAGCTGCACTGGGGCCGTGTGTGGGCTGAAGCTGGCAGGGCTCAGGGGAAGTCAGTGTTGCTGAAAGCTTTCCAAGGCTTTGAAGAGGTTTCCCAAAAGGCATAAATGATAGAAGAAAAGACTGGAATAGAAAGAAAAGGCTTCCCATGCTACCCCTTCAGAAAGTCTGTCTGTGCCGTCGCCTGCGGTGACATAGCCCCCTCCTCCCAGCACTTTGGAAGGCTGAGATGGAAGGATTGGAAATTCGAGCCCAGCATACGCAACTTGGTGACTTAAGGAGTGGTATAGCCTCTGTGTGTTTGTCCCCCAAAGCCTCATGCAGTCATGGGGTGGACTTCTAGAGTTTGTGATTAACTCATGATCGGCTGGGATTATGGGTGTGAGCGCCATTCCCAGCCTGGGGTGGATAGCTTGAATGCAGTTTAAGGGAGACAGACTTGCTCTCTGTAGCCATTGCTGCTGCTTCTCCTCCCGTTTGCTCTCTTGCTCTTGGCCGCTGCCATGAACGGCTACCTTCTGCCATGTGCAGTTCAGCCTTGGAGCCGGCCGAGTATGGCCTGAAACCTCCGGTAACTGTGAGCTGAACAAACCTTTCCTTCCTTCATTTCAGGTGTTGGATTTTTATCCCAGCAATGAAAGGAGAGTAGCTGAGACAATCAGATCCTCTCCCAAAATGAAAAAAATAAATAAATAAAAAATGCTCTGGATATGTGGTAAGCTTGGGTTCAGTACCCAGACACACACACACATACCCACCCCCCCCCCCCCCCCCCCCCCACACACACACACACACTATTCTACAACAACCTCACCAGCAAGTGAAGAGAGAGGGCTTATCGCTAAGATATGTGCAGAGAGGGCTTTTGTCCAGTGGAGCAAACTATCCATTGATCCACTTTAGAAACCCATCACAGTTTTGAAGGCATTGTATCAGTTTGATCTGAAAGGCAAGGATGGAAAGAATGGGGAAATTGGAGCAAAGAAACCACCAAGTGCAAAGCCACGGCCCTGGCTCATGGGGAAGGAAGACAGCTTGCAGAGGAGCCAGGGAGGAGCAGAGTCTTGATCCAGGACCTGGCCATTGTGACAGCCCAACTGGAGAAGTGCCCTGGAGCAGGGCCCGATGCCTGCTCACCTCCTTCTGTAGAGAAGGCTCTGCCGCCCTCCTGCTATGTGTTGAGCACACAGGAGGCATGCAACCGAATGGCTTCTGTCTTAGGCACCAGGTCTTCCAACGGAGAGGAAAAGACAATTGAGAGAGACTTAACCCTGAAAATCATAACTGAGGAAGCCCATCTGGAGGCCTGAGTTTGACACAAGACTCTAGACGCTGAGCTGCCTCTGGTGTGGGCTGAGTCTTGTGCATTGTGGGGCTGTAGACCTGCAGGAGTACTCTGCATGTGGGAAGGAAGTACGCCATTCCAGTCAGAAGGCGACCTGTGACCGGCGAAGCTGGCCACACACGAAGCCTACCACACACGTCCTTCTAACAATCTGGCACTGGCCTTCCTGCCGTGGCGGGATGGGGTGCGTGCACCCTGCATTTAGGTCTGGCAGAATGGAAGCTGCTTCTGTGAACTGAGTGTGGCAGAAGGGATGCCATGGGCTTTGCAAGGCAGGACACGGCAGGGCACACGCTTTCACCATGTTCTCCTGGACACCTCAGCCTTCCAACTCTGCTAACGCCCTGTGCCACGTGAGGAGCCAGGTGTTGGCATTTTGGTGGATGGCCCCAGCCTAAGGGCCTGGCTACGATGAGCCTGGCCCACTGCTGTCCACTCATGCCACCTGCAAGACCCTGTGTGAGGACCAGCCGGAAGGGCCAGGTACCAGGCCGTAGGAGACAACTAAGAAAGTCATGCTTTCTGGACCGCCAAGTGTCCGGCTGCTTTATCACACAGCAGCTGATGGTAGGGTATCTGTGTGCTGCCATAGCATCTCCTGCCCTGTTGCGGGACCCCCTTTCATGATGACGTCTGACTCTGTCCTCCTCCTGTGCACTGGACTTGAGAGCACAACCACTGATACCCAGTGATGAGGGCCGTGCATCCCCTTCCTGATGCACCACTTCCTCTGGAGGAAAACACACTGCCATGCTGAGAGAATACTCAAGAGCTTCCTCCTCTCCACATGAGGAGACCTTTGAAGAAAGTCTTTTTGGCCCAGCTGGGCATCCTGCCTGCAAAGCCCACCTCAGAGCCTCCCAGCCAAGACACCCTCAGACTCTCAGCCCATAGAAAAGGGAGGCCGTGTCTGTGGGCTGACCCAGCAGAAGATGACAGACACAGTACCTATTTCCCGTCCACCCCAAGCCATCTTGCAATGGACAGGAGAACTGCTTCACCCTCTTCCTCCAGATGAGGAGCTCATGAAGCCATTGCCTTAGAGTCCCATAGCTGGGATTTGACTGCCAACATCCCCCGCCTGGAGACCGTCCTAGCCCCATGATATGCACCTTCTCTGCTCTGTCCATCCCAGGGGTAGATGACATCGAACTAGGTGCACAGTCCTGTCAGCCTACTTGTCTTTCTCTGAATGGTGGACTCACTAGGAAGTAGCTCCTGGTAACTCTGGGGTCTCACAGGGTGCAGGCGCATGGCCTGCGGTCATGCTGGACAGCTCTGCCCCGTCCTCTGGGCAGCGTGAACTGTGTCTTCTCTTCCTGTCTCAGACTTCCGAGCGTAGATTCTTTCCGATTTACTCTAAATATAACCTCCTGTTACTCACTCCCCCTCCCATGCAAGCGGAATGGTTCTACAATTTAATTTAATCACCCACTGAGTTTCCAAAATTAATTTCCTGTTGGAAATAAATATTGTACTATGAATTATAAATCAGACCAGGCAATAATTTACAGACAACCTGTAAATTAAAATTTTGACTGGTGTTCTCCGTAACAAATAGAAGAAGGAGCAGTTATTGGCCTGAGGATTGAGTGCTGGTAGCTACTTAGGGGAAGGACAGCTCTGTGGGGCCCTGGCTGTCTGGGGTGGTTTCACTAGTATCTACTTCTACTCTACAGGCTACAACCCCACCAGCTTCTGTCAAGCACCCACCGCACCAGCAATAGGGGGACAACCATAGGCAAAGAGGCCCCTGGCCCTGGATGAGGGCCTCCTGCTTGCACCCTACATGAAGTGGCAGTGGTGAATGGGGGCTGAGGCTGAGGCAAACCCGTGCTGCTGGGCCTTGCTGGAGGGCTGTGGGCCCAGGCCTTGATCAGAACAGCAATGGCCCCACTGGCTGGGGTTCAGAAGCTTCTGGGGTAACATCTAAGTATTTGTTTGGGGAACAAATTCACTGGCTCACAGTGCAAAGACCCAAGCCCTGCTTCATGCCCGCCTGACAGTGTGCATTGCTTGGCAGCCTAGCCGTCCTGAGCGGGAGGCTCCCTGGCAAAGGAGGCCTGCAGGCCACTTGCCCCCAAACAGCTCTCTGGGCAGGAAGAGCCAGGGAGTCAACAGGTGACCCCACAGCCCATGCGTGATGAGCCCTGGGGCAGCACGGGTGGTCCAGGGGCAGCTGCTGGCTTTTCCAGCCTCCCGTGATGCCGTGAGCCTGGGGCACTGTTATCACCGCTCATCTTACACGTGCGGTGACAGAGATGAGGGACTTGGCCAGGCTCAGGCTGCGGAGCTGGCCGTGACAAACTCAAATCTGGCTGGGCAGTGCTGCCGAGCACCTGGAGTGACTGTCCCAACCCTGTCTCACTCCTCCAGGGCTGAGTACGTGGTTGAATAAGCTCTTCAGGCTGGCCGTACTCGGAAGCAGCTCAGGGAGGCGTGAACCCTCACCCCACCCCAGCCGGTCACACTTTCCTTCCAGAACCCCTGTGGATCAATCACTCTTTCTGAAGCAAGTCCAGCAGACCAGAGCAAACTACCTAAGAAATAAAGGAAAGTGGCTCAACGTTTCTGGAGCTCTGGAAAGAATAGTTGTGGGTATAGCTGAGTCCAGAGACTTAGGCTTTGTCTCCCGGATTCTCTCTAACTCACAAAGGAGTCTGCGTGGCTTGTAGCTCTCTCGCAGCAAAAAGGTTGCTCCAGCTCAGAGGGGAAGGCAGCCCAGCTCTCCCCTAGGGGTGTCCTGGCAGCTCCCAACCTGAAAGGAAAAGTTCCTCTGCCACCAGTTCTAAGCATAGCCACTTCAGGGAAGAGCCCCTGATGGCCTGGTGGAGGTTACCCGTCACACTTGGGCCCACTGCTGTGCGAGGAGCTGAGATGTGGGGTCAGCACGCCACCCCGTGCCTACCTCACTGTCCCCCGAGGGCTGTGGGAGCATGGGCCAGACCAAGTCGGGACGGAAGCTCTTCTGAGGTGGGGGACCCTAAGCTAAAAGCATCTGTCCAGATTCGGCCCTCTTGCCCTCCCTGCCTCGCTTCCCTGGCCAGTGGGGCTGTCAGTGGAGGTCCAGGGGATGCCGTTGGCTGGGATCGTGCTGCTGGCATGGGAGTGGAAGACAAAGTCCCGCAAGACTGGGCTGACCTTTGGGTTAGCACTCAGGCACAGCAAAGCCTGTATCTCCTGAAGGAGCCTTTTATTGTGTCGCATGAAGACCATCTAACTGAGGGCAATGACACAAACCCATGGGCAAACCTCACTTGACGTATGAAGAGCGATCAGGAGCTCAGAATCCCACTCCCAGCCCTCCAGGGGTGGCAGGTGACCCGCTCCATCATGGCCTCATTTCTCCTTTGAAGGACCGGGCCTAAAATATTCCTTCCCCTGAACTGCTACTTTGGGAGCTAGAAAGGAAGAGATCTTTTGTTTTGTCCTGGGAGCCAAAGTAAGAAGGAAATAGAACCCAGAAAACAGAGCTCGAGTGCCTGGGTCTGGCTCTGCCCTGGATTCAGCAAGCACAATTTGGGCTCCAGGACAGCAGCAGTGAGCTTGACTGATACAGTACCAGTCAAGTATCAGCAGATGGGCAGCTTTTCCCCGGCCCCCACCTCCCTTTCGTCCTCTTCCACAGCACAGCCATTTGGCTACCAGTGCAACAGCAGTCCCTCAGCGGGCACTGTGCTGGACCCTCTGCAGCACGTCCGTGCGGGCCTCCTTAAGCCCTTGTCACTCCTTCCATGCATCTGCATGGCCCAGTTGAGCTCAGCATCCAACCTGTGCAAATGAAAGACCCATTCAGAAATTGCAGAAGAAATGGGCAGATTCCTGGGTAGACATGAATTATCAGAACTGAATAAGATGTGAAAATCCTACACAAACTAATATCAACCAGTGAAATCAAAGATGTAGTTTAAAAACTACCGACAAAGAAAAGCCATGGCCCTGATGGATTCACTGCAGAATTCGATAATAATTTTTTTTAATGTGTTTGTTACAGGGTTTCACAATACACCTCGGACTTGTGGTGATCCTCCCATTTCAGCCTCCCTCGTGCTGGGATTACAGGCATGTGCCACCAGGCCTAGACTTGACGGCCAGCTCAGCACACCCACAAGTGGGGCTACCTTGGCACGCAGTGCTAGGGATCGAGCCCTGGTCCCTGCACTTACCTAAGCAAGTGCTTAGTCTGCTGAGCTATTTCTCTGGCCCAACTCTACAAGAAATTTAGAAAAGAGCTAATACCACCACTTCTCAAGCTCTTTAATGAAATTGAAAGGGAAGAAATATGCCCAAATTTATTCCTGGAAGCAAGCTTTACTCCTATACCAAAACCACAAGACCCAACTAAGAAAAAGAACCACAGGCCAATCTCTCTAGAGAACATAGATAGAAAAATCCTCAACAAGATACTGGCAAACAGGATGCAGCAAATCAGCAAAAAGATTATGCCCCATGACCAAGTGGAATTCATCCCAGAGATGCAGGATTGTCCAATATACATAAGTCAATAAGTGTAATATACCATAATAACAGGGCATAGGACAAAAAACCATATGATCATCCCAATAGATGCAGAAAAAACTTGGGACAAATCCATCACCCATTCATGGTAAAAGCCCCACAGAAAATCAGAATACATGGTCTTTATCTCAATTTTGATTAAAGCCATCTATGCAAAGCAACAGCCAGCAGCACACTAAATGGACAAAAAGTGAAAGCTTTCACCCTAAAATCAGGAGCACGACAAAGATGCCCACTGTCTCCACTCATATTCAACACAGTCCTGGAAACTTTAGCCAGAGTGGTTAGACAGGAGAAAGACATAAAAGGAAATAGGACAGGGAGGAGATAAACTATCACTATTTGTGGATGGCATGATATTCTACATAGAAGCCCCAACAACTCCACTAAAATCTGCTAGCTCTGGGCTGTTAATCATGCATCTGAGGCTATTCTGGAATACCTGCCAACTAGAGGCTGGCAAGAAGCACTGTTTACCATTTTACCCCAGTGGAAAGGAGCTGTATGCACAGGCAGAGCCTCTGGAGGGTCCGCCTGGGGCCAGCACGCTGACAAAGCCAAAAGTGGGTGGCATGGGGAGAAAACAGCAGCAAGGATTTCTCACATCCGGGGGAACTGTGGGGCGTGGAGGCCCCCTGAGTCTGCAGGGAACTTTCCACACACCGCCTCCTGGTTCCCTTTGCACTCGGGCATGCACGGGCAGGAGGCGACAAGGGAGGCAAGTCTCAGGACAGTGACCTTGGACCAGAATGCTACTTTGTCTTATGTATGTTGTGAATTAACATAAAGGCATGGTAATTCATGGTTTTTTTAAAAAAACTAAATAACAAAAAGCTTTTTATACTTTGAAGTTGTTTTAAGAATTAATATTTAAACATGTATATCCTTTTGTTAAGGTTTGAATATCAGTTTTAGAAAATTTTACTTTATTACCTTCATGGAGTAGTGTAGTTTCATGTTCTTTTATTACTGGACTATATTCTCTAGAATGTACCTTCCAACCTTGGGTTCTGCTCTACACCTGATCTGTGACCTGTTTATGTGTGAGGACAAATATTCATAAACATACTTAGGTGGATTAGAATGTTCTATTTGACACTTTCACTTTCAACTTGGGTATGGCAAAGAAATACCATAACTCTGGGAAGTAATGCATTTTCTGGGTGCACCTTCCTCGTCTTGGGACTGTGGAGCCCTCCCTACCTAGCTGGGCTTCTTTTATATTGTTTCTCCTGGAAACAACCGTGCAGAATTGAGAATTCCATTAATACATCCTCTTCATCTCTACAATGCTAATAAATTCCTTTAGTTATACGTCTGAGTGTTTGCTGCCTAGATGTATAAGGCTTTTATTTTTGAAGGGTCAATTTTGTTCTTACTGAATTTAAAATGGAGCAGGTCTTAGCTAGCCTTTCCTTCTGTGAAAAAGTTGCTAGATTTAATAAACAAATTTAGTAGCATAGCTGGATACAAAGTCAACACTCAAAAATCAATAGCATTCATGTACACTAATTACAAACTCGCTGAGAGACAAAATAGGGGAACAACAACTTTCACAATAGGAGCCCCCAAAATGGAATAACTAGGTGTCACTAGTGAAGGATGCAAAAATGGCTACACTGTAAACTACAATACTCCAAAAAGAGACTGAAGAAGGATATCAGGAAACGGAAAGATGTCCCTTGCTCTTGGGTAGGAAGAACTAATGCAGTGAAAATGGCCCTACTTCTAAAACTTATACAGATTTAATGCAATCCCAAATCAAAATTCCAACAGCATATCTCACCGAATTAGAAAAAGCAATCTTAAAATTCATTTGGAACCAGAAGAGACCTAGAACAGCAAAGGCATTTCTAGGCAACAAAGGCAAGGCAAGGGGTATCACAAACCCTGACTTGAAATTATACTATAAAGCTACTGCGATAAAAACAGTATGGCACTGGGAAAAAAAAGACCTGAAGACCAATGGAACAGATTAGAAGATACAGAAACAATTCCCAGGATACTCAGCTACCTTATTTTTGAAAAAAGCACCAAACACATTCACTGGAAAAAGAATAACCTCTTTAATAAATGGTTCTGGAAAAACCGGCTTGGCACAACTTGGAGATTAAAACTGGATGCATATCTTTGACTATGTACTGGACTAAACTTGAAATTGATCCAAGATGTAGATATTGAAACAAAAACACCAAATCTGCTAGAATAGGTGAAAGTCTTGAAGACATTAGTGTAGCCAAAGACTTCACAACTAAAACCACCATTGCACAGGAACTGTCACAAAGAATAAAGAACTGAGATCTTGTCTTATTAAAAAAGTTTTTGCACAGCAAGAGAAGCCACCACCTAAGTAAAGAAACAATCCACAGAATGGGAAGCATACATTCCAGCTGTCCTCAGACGAAGGGCTGCTATCGAGAACACAGAAGGGCTCCAAACGCAAAAATCAAACCTCTTCAATTGGAAGACCAAACCCCAAACTCGGCATCAGGCATGAATATGCCCTCCTTAGATGATGAAATATGAGTAGCAAATAAATATATGAAAACCACCCAACGTCACTGGTCCCTTGAGAGTTGCAAATTAAAACAATACTGAGATTTCATCACCCCAGGAAAAAAAAATATGACTGTTATCAAGAAATTGATCAATGACAAATTCTGGAGGGGCTGCAGGGAAAACAGAGCCTTTCCTCATTGCTGGAGGGAGTGCAGATGGTACGGCCGCTGTGGAAGTCAGTGCAGAGATTCCTCAAAAAACTAGGTATGAACCCAGCTATTCTTCTCCTGGGAATCTTCCAGAAGAGTTACAAACATCGCACCACAGTGATACATGTGCACCCATGTTCACAGCACATGATTTGTGATAGCTAGAACTTGGACACAACACAAACACTCATCAACAGAGAAGCGAATAAAAAAGTGTGATCTTTTTGTATAATGGAGTACTAGTCAGCCATAAAGAAGGACACACTGAAGCCCTTTATAGGGATGCAACTTGAGATCACACTCTTCAGTGAAATAAACGTCACTCACACGTGGAAACTTCCTACTGTTTCCCTGGGATGAGAAGATGAAGGGATAAATGAGATCAAAGATATGCAGTAGATGTTGAGAACGGGAAGAAAATTTTGAAAAGGAAAGAAAAACTAGGAAACTGGGATGGGGGAAGGAGAAAAGAAAAAGGAGGAAAATACGCATACATGGTAGTTAAGATAGACTACTAATTTCACCTAGTTCATTGAAACGAAAGGTTTGTGCTAATATTGTTTGGATGATTAAATGCCTATCTATATCTCAGTCACCGAGTAATACATCATGGATTAACCATTGTTGTTCTCCTATTACCTTATTTTCAAACTTTGTTTTGCTTTTTTCTCTTTAAAACAACATTTTTTTGTAAAAAAAAGAACTGTTCAGAACTGTCACAGAGAATCAGTGCAGTCCCCAGAGATGGGACAGGCTGGGGCCCAGAACAGCTGGGCAGAACATCTGGCTTTCCTCTTTGCCCTGGAGTTTTCACTGCATAAATTCCCCTTTCTTTGCTTCTTCCCTCTGGCCCAGGCCTGGTCCCCTGGGGACACAGAGGACCAAAGCAAATATTTACCTGAGGCATGCTTGGCTCCCGTTGAGTTTAAGCGCCTTTTGAAAACGTCCAAGTGGAAACTTCCAGAGCCCTGGGTTAGAGCCTGCTAGCCTCAGCTCGGGCCTGTTGGCAAAACAGCAAAGGACTGTGGAAGTGTCAGTGGATGGGCTGCGTTCTGCGCACCAGGGTGCTGGGCAGTGGCTGGGGCTCTGACCTCGGTCTCTGGCCTAGGGGCTGGTGAAGCTGACGGGAACAGTGACAGGGTGACAAAGGAAGGTTGGAAGAACATCAGACTCTGGCTCCCACTAGGTGGGGCTTCCAGAAAATGAGTTGAGACCCTCTGCTGTGGGTGGCAGCTTTGTGCCAGTCTGGAAAGTGCCATGCTTGCGAATTTGAAAGTGGCTTTTGGGAAAATCCCTCCAAGAGACACGATTCATCTTTTCAGTGTTCAGTTTAGGCCTGTTGCATTCGTTTACATTACCATACAACCACCACCACCACCATCCATCTCTAGAAGTTTCCATGGTCCCAAACTGAAATCCGGTCCATCCTAGGTACTACTTCCCCATCCCCTGGCCTCAGCTCCTGGTCACCTCTGTTCTACTTTCTGTCTCTGGGAATCTGCTGGCTTTAGGAACCATTATGTGGAATTCTACAGCACCTGTCCCTTTGTGCCTGGAGTCCTTGGCTTAGCATAGCTGTCCCCGGGGTCAAGCTCAGCAGGCAACCTGGGTCAGTCTCTCTAAATCCTCCCACTGCCATGGATGTGCAGTTTCCTGAATCTTTCCAAAATACACCTGGACCCGACGGACACTTTCTACGATCCTACAAGCACGTAAGGGTGATCAGCTCATTGAGGGACCAAACGTGTGTTTGCACTGTAGCGCAGGATGACTACTCTTTCGGATGACAAGTATTGGGCCCAGCAATATGACAGATCTTGGTGTAGAAGACCAAGAACAGGCGCTGAGCTTCTTGGGTAGTTCCATTCTTGGTAGTTCCTTACACAGGTGCACACCATGATTTAAATAACAGCAGAAAGGCTTTACAGCCTTCTAGCCTGTTGGCATGCAGCTCTTTCTGTTTTCACGATGCCCTCATCTTCCTGGGGCTTCCCATCTGCTCAGGTCCCTGGATCTTTCCTAAGTTTCAGGCTCTGTTTTGCTTTAAACCCTGGCTTCCTGAGCCTCACACAGCGGTCTGCATGTAGCTGGCTGATGGCACCTTGAGGGATCTGGAGTGGAACAGACGGGATCTCTGAGTGGGTGAAGGTCATCCCAGGCAGAGCTGCTGTAGGGCGCAAGCTCGACAGGCCAGACTTGCTGCCGGGCTGCACCGCCTGCCCTCAGAATTTCCACGCCATGCTCCCGGCTCACCTCCTGTCCTGCTTGTCCCTGTATTTTTGTGTCGCTCTACTTTTATTAAGCAGCTCTTGACTTGGGGCTCACTCTCATTTATTATGATTAACAGGACCAATTGCATCTGCAAACACCCTGTTTCTCATCAATGTCCCACCTGAGGTTCTGGGAAGCGCCCACTCTGGGGGATGCCATCCAGCCCTGAGGAGCTCTGCTGCCCAGAGCCTGGTGGACCCTATACCATCCCCTCCCCCTGCCCACCTTAGGAGGAAGAGACAGCGTTTGTCCTGCCGGTCCAGATGAAGGGGTGGGACAGTGAGCCGGGATTCCTCAGGATGCGTGGCCGTCTTGCCTCTGCTGAGCGAGGTGATGTCCAACAAGGGGGCGCACAGCCATGCTCCGCTTTCCTTTGCTCTCCAAGGCCTGGGCTTCAGCAGGGGCAGACAGAACAGTGCTGAGCTGGTCTGCAAACTCCCTGTGTTCACACACAGTGCTGCCGCCAGGAACAACGTCTAGCATACTAAGCAGGTGCTGGGCAGACCTGCCAGAGGCTGACAGGAAGGTGGGAATTCTTGGCCCACTTCCAAGTTGGCATCAGTGGGGAGGGCAGAGCTGACAGCTTCCTGCAGAAGACGCTTCTGAGGGTTCCCAGGCCAGCCCAGCTGTACCAGCACCCCAGCCTGACCAGCAGCTTCAGGGTTTACATTCCTCACTGGGAAGAGCTCGCTCCTTCTTGAACATGTGGGCAGCCTTGTCTTCCCCAGGCACAGACCTTCAACTCTCCTGGGCACCTGGGACTCTTTGTAGCTCACAGCAATCAAACACACAGCTCCACAGCATCCTTCCTGGGGTGGGGTGTGTGATGGGCACCTTCCAGGCAGTACTGAAAATAGGATGGTGCATCTGGGGAGGGGCTGGGTCTCCTGTGGTTTTGGAAGTACAGCCAGAGTGTTTACATGTGCCCATAAGAGCATGGTGTGTGTGTGTGTGTGTGTGTGTGTGTGAGCCCAGACTGCAAGGGTTAAACAGGTTGATCCTGGGCTTTGCAATGACACCTTCAGGTCCATAGTCAAAGTGAAATCCGTTCCTGCTGCCCCCATATAAGCACCTGCTCTGTTCCTCAGATCTGAGCCTCACCCCACCTGCAAACTCTAGTTTCAAGCAGTCTTTGTTAGAAATAGAGGCCAAGACCCCAGTTACCCAATGCCCACTCAGCTGGTCCTCCGTGAAGCCCAGGGCCCACCTTGATCCATGGCTCATGAGAGGCCCTTTTCAGGCAGCAGAGAGCCTCCCTGACAGCACGAGCATAACTGAGGCTCAGACACCCAGAGCTCCAGTAATCACACCCCACTGGGGCACCTCAGGGGACGGCCAAGCTGTGGCTTCCAACTCTGGGCGCTGGTTGGGCCTGAGGTGATTTTAGATTTTAGAGCATTGATTCATATATGCAAAATTCATCCCCTTTTGAAATTCTAGAAACCTGTACGAGGAAATCTTTAATCCATCACTCAGAGCCCCTAGTGAACCCCAAGTCTGTGGGATCCTATTGTCCCCCAAGAACCCACCTCTGAACACGCTGCCCCGAGGGGAGTGCACCTCATCCAGCCACAACAGATGGTGACGGCAAGTTTCTTCTTAAATTAACTACGTGTGATTAAAAATGTGAGGTTATTTTTAGGGAGAAGCCCCGTAGCAACAGAATTGTAGAGCAGGTGACAGGCAAGGCCAGAGTGACAGTGACGAGCCAGTCATGACTTAAGTTTGGCGGATGTGAATATAGCTGAAGCTTTGCATTTGGACTGTGAGAAAACCCCGGCCAAGAAGAGGGAAGGATGGGCAGCCGCGGGTGGTGGCCTCCACCGTCACCCCGAGGCCCTCTGGGACCTCTGCAGAGCTGCCTGACCACAGTGGCTGTTTTCCCTTGAACCTGGAGCCTGAGCTCCCTGGGGAGGTGTGTCAGGACACAAACATCTTTAAAACAGATGGCACAAGAGTGGCAAGAGTGACCTCAGCCCAGCATGTGGGGGCCGGGGAGAGCAGAGGGCTGTAAAAATTAATTGCCCTCTCTGTGGTGACCTGCTGCAGCCGTCTTCGAGGGGCTCACCCAAAAGGCAGAGGGAAAGGAAAACATTCTTGGGGACTGACAGAGTGGACCAACGGTGACCTCACCCGGCAACTGGGCTTCTTATTTGCAACCCAACTTCATGGTGTTTCTTTTTTTTTTTTTTTTTTTTTTTTTTGTCTTTTTGAGACAGGGTCTCGCTATGCAGTTGAGGCTGGTCCTGAGCTCACTTTTGTAGCCCAGGCTGGTCTCGAACTCGCACCAATCCTCCTGCCTCAGCCTCCCGAGTGCTGGGATTACAGGCGTGAGCCACCACGTCCAGCTTCATGGTGTTTCTAAGTGTCCCTACTGGACTGCCTGAGCACATATGCCAGGAAATGAGGACTGCAGGGAGCAGAGGCAGAAGGCTGTCCTCCATTCTTGCTGAGTTCTGGCTCCAGAGGGCACTTCTGGTCCTCTCCGCCACTAGAGGATCATTATCCTCTTCCTCTTGGTCCTACAGGGGACCGTTCTTCCTGTTGGACCAAACAGAGAAGTGAACACGGAGCTTTCAAAGCTCTTTACCCAGTCCTTGTCCTCCGAGTGACACCACCACCTTCAGCTCTAGGGTAGAGGAACCGTCAAGGAACCAGAACTTCTCAGTACCCTTTTCAAGCCAAAACCAGTACCCCTAGGAAGAAGCCCCATGTTCTGGCTCAGTCTCAGTGACAAAAGGCTTTCTCTGGGTCAAGGTGACCTGGAATATAGGGCAATGGACATTTCTGGGTGCAGAAATTTCTGGATTCTCTCCTTAAAAAGGCAGAAGGACAAGATTCCCACATTCTGAAGGCTGAGGTAGGAGGGTAACAAATTCTTTCAGCCTGGACATCTTTCTAAAACCCTGTCTCAGAATAAATTAAACACACAAATAAATAGGCTTGGGCATAGAGCTCAGTACAAGGCCCTGGATTCATTGCCCGGCACCACCAAAGCCAAACAAAAACAAAAAAAGGCAATTGGATAAGCTAAACTTAGGGCTAGCAAGCTTTTAGACAGATGCTCTCTAAATTACTAACATGGCCACATGAAGGGCTCAGAGGGATCTGACCCAGACTTCATGAAATGAAGGTCAAGCTCTGTTCTGCTTCTGATTGCTTGCTAGGCCTTACAGGCCCAAGTGAAGAGTCCCAATATTTAGCAAAAATGAGTCCTAAGTCCTGCTCTACCTTAGTGAAACACTCACCATGCTTTTACTGAGTCATGGTCAGGGGCCCAGGAGCCAGTGTGTGCTACAGTCACCCTACAACTGGTGTTTCCTTGGCAACCTCCTACTTCATTGTCCATGGTGATGCTCTGCCTTATCTGCCCCTCTGGACGTCCCAGGGCAGCTGTCCTTCACTTGTTCAAGTGTCCCCTTTCTGAGCACTGGCATTGCTTCTCTTCCTCTTCCCTTCTATAAGCAATGCTGCAGGGGACATCTTTGTGTCTAGCTCTTTGTATACCTCTGTGTGTGTCACCATGCTGGCTAGAGTGGGCAGAGGAGGATCAGATCCAGGGCGGGGTTCACTTCCTGAGCTGTTATTTCGTAGCTCACCTTGGAGCAGTAAAGAACTGATATAACCTAAAGAGAGTTCTGCCCTCTGCTCCTGACTCTTGAGAAATAGCTTGGTGTGTCCTGTGTGATAAGTGTATCTTCGTTTCCCTAGGAGTCTTGGGACACACCAAGTCGTCTCTGCTGAGAGTATTGTTCATGGTGAAGTCTTTGGGGTATCCAGTCGGCTGACCCCTGGGAGACTGGAGACCAAAAGCCAGTCAGTGCTGAGAGTCGTGTCACCCATGTGAAGGAATCATAGCAAAACATCCTGGGGAGCTCAGGAATTTTTTGAACCAGTGACACTTCATACAAGCGGTCACACGTTGCTGGGAAAGTTGGTACTGCCTGGAACTCCACAGGAGAGAACAGCTGAGATGCCTACACCCAGAACCTCCCTGGAATCTGCCTAATGAGTCTTATTTTAATGTGCGTCCTTTGCTGTAATAAACTGTAACCCATGAGTATAGCAGCTTCCAGGGACCACACGATCCTTAGCAAGTTCCTGAGTCTGAGGATGGTTTGGGGATCTCTGCAGTTGCCGTCACTACCTAAAGGCAGCTCTTCGACATTCCGTCAGCCCCAGCTGTTGCTTGCCTTCTCTCACTTTCCGCTGTGAACTAGGGCCCAGGAATCTGCATGCCTGCCCAGATTTGAACCCAGGCCTGAGGCCCCGAGGTCAGGTTGTGCCCAGCTCCATTCCTCTGTGAATCCAGCCTTTTCACCACAGGCTTGGGAAATGGAAAGCTAGGAGAAAACGAAGCCAGCAATCTAGAGTTCACGGGGAAGTGGCCGAGAAAATGCAAAGGCGGGGATCAAGTCCACAGCTGGCCCAGCTTTTCCAAGCTGGATGCGGAGGAGACCTGTCCACGGCTGGAAGTGATCCTGTCTGCTCTTTACTATGCCTCAAAGACGGTGTGGGGGTCCTTCTCAGGCTATGAGGGTGGCCCCCCTTCCCAGTGAAAAGCTGTGCTTTTATTATACAAATCTGTTCTTGGAGTTGGAAGAAAAGAATTTTCTTTCTGGTTGTTTGCCTAAGAGGATTGAAGAACTGAGAGCTGTCCTGATGGATGATTAATGGGGAAAAAATTACATTCTGAAGAAGTCCCTCAGCAGAGTGGAGGGCAGGCTCATTGCCTCACTCCTGTCACAGCTGGAGCTGGAAGAAACACAGGGGGAAAACAGGCCAAAAAGGAACAGCTTAAGGCTGAGAGGGAGCTAACGGAAACGGCGCACCTAACATCTGCAGAGCAGGAGCTTACGCGGGGCCTGTGCTCTGCAGTCTTGGGTGCACAGGAGAACCAGGAGGACCCTAGGGTACAAGAGGACAGGATGTGGCTCAGGGGGCTGATGCGGCTGGACCAGGCACAGGGCTTGGAGTCATGGTGGATGCTGGGTCTGTCCTCCGGCCTCTCAGTCCCTGCTCTTCCGTTCAGTGGGAATCTGATAGGGCTGGCCACAGGCCAAGCCCCAGGGGAGGAGATGGCTAAGAGTCACACAGAGGAGCCCTGTCCCTGGAGCAAGCACTACAGCGGTCCCCAGCTCTGCTCTGTAATGGCACAGCTATTGCCCCTCCTGTCCCCAGGCCTGTTCCGGGGGGGCTTTGGCTGTGCCTGGGGGGAGACGAAGGTTGCAAATGCAGAGTTGAGAGAAAATGCTTCTCGTCTCTCCTTGGTATTCACCCAGTGCAGCTGTTTGGTGCCACTGTCCAGCAGATTTCAGAGCAGATCAGGCCCATGTCCAGCACAAAAGGCCCACAGAAGCTCATAAGGGGCCTTCTAGAGTGAAAAAGGCTGGGATGCATGCCAGTACCAGCTGGGACTGTGGACCTGGACGTGCAGAGCCTCGGGCAGCTTCTGACTACAATGCCCTTGGCCCTCAGGGTCCTAAGTGTTCCTGCTGATGGAGCTCTGGCCCCAGGCTCCATTTTTGGGTCATCTCTTTGCTCCATTCCAACTCAGCCAACTCCTGTAGGATGAGGGGAGAGTTCCCACAGCAGCAACATTCAGGCTGCAAGGCCCCTGAGATGCTGAGGCCACCTCGGTCAGTCAAGACAGCCAAACGCCTTCTCCGTGCTCTTGGGGACTCCAAGAAGACTCAGCTGTGGAGAGTTGTTGCAGATTGCAGAATAGGTAGGACTCATCATGTAATCACATAAATATCTGCAAGTGGCTTAGACTCTGAGGTTAGAGAAGTGAGCAGAGCATTGCGATCCATGTCCTTGTAGAGCTGATAGTGAACAGATGGATAGATATGTGAGTAGAAGCATGGATGGATGGATGGATGGATGGATGGATGTATGTATGTATGTACTGATGAAGGGATGGGTAGGTGAAGGGATGGATGGATGGATGGATTGACTGATGAAGGGATGGAGGGAGGGAGGGAAGGAGAGGGAGGGAGGGAGGGAAGGAGGGAGGGAGGATGGATGGATGGATGGATGGATGGATGGATGGATGTACTGATGAAGAGATGGGTAGGTGAAGGGATGGATGGATGGATGGATGGGTAGGTAAATGGGAGGATCAGTGGGTAGGTGGGTAAATGGGTGAACAAATGACTGGATGGATTGACAGATGACTTAGTTAACTTGTCTCTCATCACTAAGACAAAATACTTGACACCCAAAGTTGAGGTGGGAAAGGTTTATTTAGCTAATAGTTTGTAGAGGTTCCAGTCTATAACCACCTGGCTCCAAGGCAGGGTGGCACAGAGCAGAGTAGCCACTGCTCCTGACAGTAGAACACAGCAGAAGCAACAGGGAGAGGAGAGGATCTTATTTTGTTTTCGGGCCAATTTTCCTATATTGCAACCCAATCCACCGGGAGCAGGGCGCTGCCAGCCCACTCAGTGGATAGCATCAGCAAACACCTGCACTTTATCCCAGCACCCTTAATCCTAGCATTGAACGAACCATGAGTCAGTCATGAACTCTAGACTCAGCTGCCTCTGAAAAAGCCCCATCTAAAAGTGCACAAGGCTTTGGGGTGACACCTAGACGCAAACCACAACAACAGATCTTAGAGCTCAGGTCTTAGAACAAGTATTAGAACTCAGCTCCCCTTTTCACTAGCACATGTCTCTTAACAAGCTGGGGTAGCTCCGTTTTCAGTTTCCCCCTCTGTTTAAAGTGAATGTTAGTAGTACCTACTCCAGAAGGATTCACTGAACACGAAATTAATAAGTGATAAAGTCCTTACAACAGGGTTTGCACAATTTAGATGCTACGTTACTGTTGGGCTACATTAGTGAAGCTGGCAAAGACAGCAGAAAGGGGTAAATATAGTAGTTCTGATCCATGCTATAAAGGAGGGACAGGGACTGTGAGAACATTCTATAGGGGAGACAGGGAAGCCAGAGGAGATTTGATCAAATCAGGGAGGAAAAAGAAGGCAAGGTAAGGAGCAGTTGCTCAAGTTCCCTGGGGTGAAAATGTTCTTCCACCCTTGAGAACTGCATGTGCAGAGGCCTAGTGGTGAGCGCAAGTCACGTGGCAAGGCAAGGTGTCGCCTTTGCCCTAAGAGCCGCGGAAAACCAGGAAGGAAAGTGAGGGTGGTGACCATGTTTGTGTTTCCAGAAAGCTGGGATTGTGTCCAAATGCCAAAGCCGAAGAGTCAGAGCTCTTAGGAGGCCTAGGCTCACCATCTAGAAGCAAGATGAGTCACCCAGGCCTCTGTACAGTGGGGACAGAGGCCCCAGTCATGGGCTGGGAGACTCCAGAGAGCCAGAGCCCAGGCCCCTGGCTCTTGCTTTGAACAGAAAAGACCATAAAAATATTTTGCCTACTCTGCATTCTTGGACTTGCACAAGGTCTCATTCAAAATAAGGCTTCCAGGCTGGGGAGATAGCTCAGAGGCTTAAGTGCCTGCCTGGCAAGCCCAGAGGACCTGGGTTTGATCCCTGTCATGGAATGCCATGCTGGCCCCACCTCAGGTCTGCCACATAGGCTACAGACATCAGACACAGTGGTGCACCCCTGTAATCCCAGTATCAAGGAGGCCAAAACAGGAGGCTCTCTGTAAATCTGAGCTATATGAGACCCTGTACCAAATACATAAATTAAAAAAAACAAGGTGTCCTCCGCTATGTAAGAGGGGAAGGAGAGGGGGCACTATGACACAGCTGGGGAAACTGAGGCCCTGTGTGACCGCTGCACAGTGTGTGGCTGAGCCAGGGCTCTGGACCAGGGCTGTCCCTCCCTACGCCCTGCTGTGCCTCAAGATCTGTCTGACTTCCTGGATTCTGAGACAGAGTTCTTCTGCCCTAGCCAATTAGCACAAACTTAGCAGTTTGCACGCTGTGAATTTATTACCTGGCACTTCTGCAGGCGGAAGTCTGACGCAGGTCTTGCCGAGCTACAGTCAAGGTGCTGAGCTGAGCTCCTGCAGGAGGCAGAGCTCGAGTTCTTGGAGTCGAGGTTCCCAGCGCTCCCTGCTGCAGGCGGTCACCTCTCTCCTCCTGTGGGCAGGGGACCCATCTCAGGTGAGCACCGAGATGCAGGGTCCGCTCCCCCACCACACCCTTCTTTAGCATGTGTCTCTCTCTCAGAACAGCCAGTGAACTTTCTGCTATTTTAAAAGTAAATTTTTTTAAAAGGAGGAAATTTATTTTATTTTATTTTATTTTTATATTATGGTTGGCTCAGCCTGCCCTGCGGATGGGGCTGGCACAGCATGTGGTGCCGGGGATCAAACCACGTTCTCTGCAGTTCCCTAAGCTTGCCTAAGCAGGTGCTTTAGACTGTTGAGCCATTTCACCAGCCCTTAAAAGTAAATTTTTATGATGGGAATATATATTAGAATCTTGGCTGCCCTAAGCATTCAAGGGCGCAGCTCAGTGTCACCGAGTACAGGCACTCTGCCACGTCACCTGCACCAGCCTCCAGCCCCAGAAGCTGCTGTCCATCTTCCCAGAGGGCTGGACCTCTGTTCCCGACACACTAGCCCCTTCTTGCACCCTCCCACACCCTTGCAGCCCTCTCTGCTGCTTATCTCAATGACCCCTGCCCAGTGCCCTCTGTGACTGGCCAAGTTCACCTAATACACTGTCCTCTGTTTCATCTTACTGTAGCAAGTGTGAGAATCTCCTACCTTTTTAAAGCGGAATCCTGTCCCACTATAGCTCTGTCCCGCATGCTCTTCTTCCATTCACCACTGACAGCCCCAAGCCATTTTCTACAAGGGTGGCACCACTTAGCATCCCCACTACAAGTGCACGGGGTCCTCTGTCCTCCACGCCTTCACCCACACATGCTAGCTTTTACTTCCTCTTTGGATTTCATTTGGTTTTGAGACAGAGTCTCAATGTGTAATGCAGGCTAGTCGGGCTCACTGCATAATTTGGGCTAGTATCAAAGGCAATCCTCTTGCCTTAGCCTCTGAGTGTTGAATTATAGGCGTGTATCACCAGGCCCTGAAATTTTTTTAAAGTTTCATTTCCTGAATAATTAGTGACATGAAGAGGGTCTCAAATTTAACAGACTTGTCTACCTGTATCCACACCTCATCCTGATACCTGGATAATCCAGACAACTTTTCCGCCTGAGATTTTCCACCAAGTCGGACCATCTTTGCCATGCAAGGGGACGACTCTGTGGGTCCCAGGATGGAGCCATCATCCTGCCTTCCACACCTGGGCCAGGATGGTTCTGCAGAGCTTCCTGGAGAAGGCTGTTCTTTTTCTGCTCCTGGGACAGGTGTCAGGGACCTGTCCAGTACCACGGCACTTTGACGATGTCCGCGAATGCTGATGCTATGGTCCCGTGTGCCATCTACATCTGCAGGAAGTGAACGTCTGTGGGCCACCTGTTCCTCCCCCCACCCCCCTTATTATGCCCATCCCGTCAGCAAGCGGCAGCCAGGAAGCTCCTCTAGGCAAGGTGTCAGGCCAGTGTGGAGGGAGGGCCTGGGAAGGACGAGGTCCCCAGTGTGAGACAGACTGGGGCTACATATCCCATGTGTGCAAGCAGGGCTCTGAGTGCAGTGAGAGCAAGGCCAAGGGGCGCAGGTTTCTAGGGGAGCAAATCAGCTCTGGACCTGGAAGCTCAGCCAAGGCCTCACGAGGAAGGGCTGTGTGACCGTAGAAGAGCAAGGCTTTGGTGGTCAAGTGGCAGTGGAAGCCACTGCCCTTAGCAGCAGACTAGGCCAAGGCCCTGGCAGACCCGAGCCATGGTAAAAAGTGGCTGAGGGACACCAAGCAGGAGCCAAAGAAGCCAAGAAGTTGGTGGGTCCCCTTCCAGTTCCAGAAACATCTGCGTCATTAAGCACTCTTAAGAAAGAATTGCTGAGAATTGCTGAGCATGTGGCCCTAGCACTCACCGGCACCCAATGAAGCAGAGCGCAACTCCTTATAAGAAGCGCAGCCATCAGTTTATTATTCCAGGGAGGGTGAAATACACAGCATCTTGGAAAGGAAGTTAAGTGACCCCCAGAACCTCCATCCTCTCTCCCCAGCCCTGTGTGTCCCCCACCAGCCACCTCCATCTCAGATTATTCGCTTGGCACCAAAGGGCTTCCTTGTGAGCTGGGTCACAACGCGAATCTCTGGATGGCCATGTCCTGTTCTCTGGGAGGCCGGCATGATAGAATGCCCCTCCCCACAGCGACAGCCATGCCAAACAGATCCGTTTCGGATGCATCTGCTGTAGATTAAACATTTGGAAAAGCCATTTTATAAATATTTCTTCCCGCAACCACATCCCCATATGGCTGCGCGCTCCGGCCTCGTTCTGAGGCTGCTGGCGCCTGACACATATGCATTTAATGTATGTGGCAGCCCAGACTTCTGTCCCGGCCACCACAGAGCACTCCACAGTGACTCCTAATCTGCTTTGGGGAACATATCAGACTCCTGGGATGGGCACGGCATGAGCAGAGCACTGCAGGTGCTGTGGGGCACAGGGCCAGTGAGCAGATGACCCCTCTTGGTCTTTTCGGCCAGCCAGCCACTGCCCTTTGTCCCTGCTTGGTGCTGAGCTAGACCCAAGGGCTTCCAGGAAGCGAGGTCTTTCTAGGGCAAGCCCTGGTGATGGTCCCTATGATCCTCTATGTTTATGGGCACTCCTATTTTGGATTGTAGCTCGGGTCCAATAGGGAATATGTGGTAATGGAGTACTGCCAGGCAAGGACAGCTAGTGCGGAGGTTCTGGTCCCACCAAGGGCAGTGGGCCGCATGTGCTTCCCAAGTCCTCAGGCCTGCTTGCAGTGATTGACGTTACCAGCACGTTGAGATTCACAGTCTTTTCTGCCATCCCAAAGCCTAGTCATATGGGCCACGCACAGGAAGGGTCTGAGGGCTATGAGCACCAGACACCGCTGCTGGCTGCTGGAGCAGAGAGCAAAGAGGGGTGCACAGAGGCCTCAGGGGGAGGAGACCAGGGGGCTGGGAGAACCAGTATGAAGAGGCAGGCTAGGGCCATGACCTGGAGTTCTTGGCACCAGGAACAATGACAGACTCATCTGATCTTGCAGGAGTAAAGGAGTGTTCACCTTTTAAATTTTTAGAAGTATTCATGTATTTATCAGTGGCACTGGGATTGAATCCATGATCTTTGTGTAGACTCCCCCTCACACACACACATGCCATTTTTGAAATTATTTTGATTTATAAAATGGGTGCCACTCATCTCATAAGTTGACTGAGCAAGACTCAAACTGGGGATCCTTCTGCCTCTGCCTTTCAGGGTACTGGGACAGCGCATCCAGCTGGGTTAGGCCAAAATGAACCTGCATAGCTCCAAGGGCAGGAGCGGCTCCCCTGGAGGAGCCCTGAACCTCTCAGCTGTGTCCCAGCCTGTGCCACCCCCCTACCCTATTCTGTGTCCAGACCAGTCTGCACCTGCATTTCAATCCTCCCTTTCTAGAAAGATCCTTAGTCACCTCCTTGTGATGGGGCTGGGGCCCTGGCTGGTGAAGTAACCTGAACAGAGACATCCATGAGCCAGGAGAGGTACGAGGTCTGGGGAGCCACACTGGCTCTGGCCTGGCAGGAGCACACTCCAGGGCAGAGTGCCTGGCACCGCCCAGTGCCTTGGGTCTGCACTGCTGGCCCAGTGGGCTCACAGAGACACTGAAAGTCCCATGAGAATCTCAGGTGCTGCAGCTGGCGACTGGGCAATTTGCACCACAGAACTGCAGTCGAGCGGTTAATGAGGGGATGCCCAGGACCAGAATTTTGAATTTTATTTAATTCTAATTAATTTAATTTGTGGCTAGTGGCTTGTGCATCTGAGAGCGCAGGTCTAGAAGGGACGATAGATAAATGATGTAATTACTGCTTCGATCACTGCAGCCTGCGAGCTCCTTCCCAGCCATGGCGATCAAAGAAAGTGCGGGTTTAGCTGAGACTTGAGGGAAGCTCTGAGGGGGCAGGGCGCAAGCTGGGGCAGGACCTGCCAGGGTGTGGGACAGTGTGTGCTAAGCCTGGAGCCACGAGCCACGAGCAGAAGCAGCCCAGTTAAACAGCAGGTGGGAGGAGACCAGAAACAGCGAAGGGAGCAGGGGTTGGACCCCGGCGGCCTTTTGTTGTGGCCCCACTGTACAGATGGGGAAGTAGATTAGAAAGTAACATGCCCCTGAGAAACTGCTACTGAGAGGGGGGGAAGGACTTGCACAGGGGTTTGTGGGGCATCCAAAGGAGTCATAGCAGAGCCTGGGAGGCTGGGGTGACATCCACAGCCCAATAAGGAGCAGCTGTTCAGAGCAAGGCACAGGCTGTGGTGATGTCTAGGAATGGTGGCCCCCTCTGTCCAGTCAGCTGCAAAGCAGTAGAGGCACACCAGGCTTTAGAGTTCAAGACCAAGATTCAAATTCATTACCTAGCTCCTTTCTGTTTCTGATGCTTGGCTATAAATGGGCAGAAGCACGTAAGGAGGGTTGGAAATTCTCAAAACATGGAACCCAGGAGGGCCTCAGTGTGAGAACCACCTCCGTGGCAACACAAGGCCACGATGCCCTTAAAGCCCCTCCTTTCTCCAGCAGCACATGACAAGTTAGGGTGCCATTGCTGCCTGGCTGGTGGGGTACCCATGCCTGTGAGCCCTGCACTTGGAAGAAGTATCGATTTTCATTTCTAACATAGCAATATTGGTAGCTAAAACTGGTATGGGCAAAACCCTGGTGTACTGGGTAACTTTTTTTTTTTTTTTTTTTTTAATGGCCATCTCAGCCTGCCCTGGGGGTGGGGCTGGCACAGCATGTGGTGTAGGAGATTGAACCTCGGTCCCTGTGGTTGCCTAAGCTTTCCTAAGCAGGTGCTTTAGACCACTGAGCTATCTCACCAGCCCTCAATAACTTTTAAGGAGTTGCCAGCCCAGTTTGAGAAGATCTGGTGTCACACTTATCCCCAGGATCTAGGGAACACCCCCTAGATCATATTATTGGGCAGCATCCATTTCACAGGGGAGGTCAACGTGGCCCCATTTCTGACAGTTGTGGTCCTGGAGTTACAAGCAACACAGTATAAACCATCTTAACCATGAGGGTTTCTGGAATTCCATGGAGCTGGGAAGTCAGTTCAGTCAGAAGGGGGTGAACAGGGTGACATGCAAGACCCAGAGTGTAGACATTGTACATAGGCTGACTGACCCAGCAGGCCATTTATAGCCAAGCATCAGAGTGTAGACATTGTACATAGGCTGACTGACTCAGGAGGACATTTGGGGCGTGGCCACAGACAGAGCAGTTAGGAAGAGAGCCCTGCTCGCCATGTGACCAGTCCAGAGAGGTTCTGCCTTGGAGACCTGGGTCTGAAACAGAGGGACACCTAGAATGACTTTGGGACACCAGGAGACTGGGGGTCCTTTCTGTCCCCAAGCCTTGGAGGGTGAAATTCCCCATCTTTACCCCCTGGCTCCCTGGGGCTGGCATTCAAGTGACCTCTCATTCAGAACATCGCTTATTACAGGAAAAGAAGCCTGATTCTTCTGCATGTTTAAACTCAGAAATCCACGTCCCTCTCTCTCCAGCGTCCCCAAGCCAGCAACATAAACAAACCTCAGCCCTGGCGCCCTGAACCACACCAGTGTTTGTGGAGGGCCGTGAGCGCACTGCCTTCCACCCGCAAGGAAATACTTCACTGCGTTTTATTGGAGAAATTGCCTGTCAGATATGATTATTTGTTTGGAGTTCTGTATATCAAGTTTGGAGGTGCTGACACGCTGTCGCACACAGTTTATAGGTGTGCGCCAGGCGCCACCCCATTAAACACCCCTACACACACACTTGCTTCAGAACAGCAGCAACAACCACCTTGTTTACCGTTCACATAAACAATCACACGGTCTTTCTTCCCTGGGGACTGCCTGGATTTGGTGTCAGGGCCAGCACCCTCGCTACCCATGGCTGCCACCGGTGGGGTCCCCTCAGGGGGGTGGCCAGACAGTCCTCTAGCCCTGCAGTTGTTCTCCTCTGCCGGGATTGCTGAATCACAGCAGGCGAGTTGAATCCCGACCAAACAACCCCAGCGGAGGCTTCCATCTGCGTGGGCTGGGAGGATGTTTCAGACAGGGCTCAGATGGGGGAGAATTACAAAGTTGTAGAACTGCCTCGGTCCCCCCAGCCAGCCCTTGGGAGTCCAGCCCTCTCTGAGCATGCGCAGGAGAGGGGTACCGCGCTGGGGTTTTATGGGCCCCGTGGGCCTGTTGGTCCGGACTGAGGGTCTCCTCAGTCTTTCCTGATCACAGCCTGGGTTCTTCCCGTGCTGGATGAGTGTCTTGCCAGGGCTGGGAGGTTCCAGATATCCATGTCTGGTTTTAAATAGTCAATAAAGCCCAGGAGAGCACTGTTTCCTAGGTCAACATTGCCTTTGGGCGCTAGTGCACCCAGGATGCAGGTACTTTTTGATCCTGGCATAGCGGCCTGCATACATGTCGCCCCTCCCTTGAAAGACTTGTTGGCCAGGCTCTGAGCACACCTGACGTCACCACAGGCTCCTCCCGCAGCTCTGCAGCACAGTTTGCACTTTTTTTGTGCCCATCCTTGGGACCCAGGCTGCCTCAGCTTTCCCTGGCCTTTCTGGCTGACCTCAGCTCCAGGCCTGTGCTCAGCATGGGTGAAGCCTTTCCGTTTGCCCATCTAACAGCGGAAGAAGTCCTAGCAGACAGTGATGAAGGGGACCGTCTGTGATTTCTCAGAGCAGGGGCACAGCTGCTAACATTCCTCTCCAAAGGCAGGAAACCGAACGCTTCTCAGGACGTGACCAGGAGGAGGGGCGTGGTCCCAACAGAGGAGCATTTTCAAGATTCCAGCCTGTGATGAACAGGGGAAGACTTTGAGGGTGCAGCGGGAGGGCCCTGAGCTACAGCACCCGCAGAGGCTGCCCTGCTCCCGCCCACTTCCTGGATCCCAGATCCCTGGGGCCTTGGTTCAGCGTCTCCAGTCCTGAAACCTCAGGCAGGGAGGCTGCAGCCGTCATCTGCACAACCCTTGCACAGCCTCCCCAATTCAGCCCACCCGTACCCCTACCCCTGCCAGCCTGGTGCTGGGCTCTTCCGCTGCACAGATGGACACGCGCCAGGCCCAGCTGTAGAGATTCCTGTCGCAGTGGGCTATGGCTCCTATCAAGAGGGGTGACTGGCTCTCACCAAGCAGGGACTGGGCATGGGGAAGGGCAGGTCAGACCCCCCCATGCCTGTTTCCCAGCAACCTTGATCTTCCTGCTGGGAACGCCCACACTCCACGTTCTAGGGTGAAGCAAAGTACCCCCAACCCTAAGCCCAAAGCCCTACCCAATCCAGTTCCCTCCCTGTAGCTACGAAGCACGACCACTTCCTGGAGAGCGCTTTGGCCCTGTAGGAGATTGTTGACACACCTTCGAAAGTGTTCTTTATTTTTATTTCCGCTAAAACTCTTCGCAGAAATTTAGGAGAAGCCAGCTCAAGGTCACTAACTGATTCTTTCAGCAACCTACAGCAAGCTTTGTCATTAGAATACCGAATTCTCTGACTCAGCCATTTTCCTTTTTGGACAAGGGACCATGGTCTGGAGCCAGAGACATCAAGAATGTGCTCAGCACCTTTGCTCAGTAGTGCATTCCTGTAACCCCGGCATCCTGGAGGCTGAGGCAAAAGAACAGAAAGTTCGAGCCCAGCCATGTCAACTGAGCAATTTGGTGAGACCACAAAAAAAAAAAAAATTAAGGAAGAGGCTAGGGTTATAGCTCAATGTGGAGACCCTGGGTTCAATCCCCAGCTCTGAGGGTAAAAAAGTGCTCCATGTCCTTGAACCAAGTGTGTGCACAAATGTGCGGCTCAGCTTTAGCCAAAGATGCTCAGGTATTCTGACCCTCACTCGCACATTCCTGGATGAACATGTACAGATTCGCTCCTAAAATTGCCATGTTTTCTTGGTTCCAGGCAAACATTGCTCCCCAGTGGCTCTAGTGCCATCCTTGCTTGTCAAAAGCGACAAACCCCTGTCTCATGGCGTTCACCCCTCCCCTTCAGTCACACCCACATGCCCAGAGACCGATTTCTCTCCTGCTCCTAGCACCTCAGGGTGTAGTGTAGGGCTTAAGATTTCTGGGCCCATGTGCAGTGGAGGGGGTCAACTCTCCAGGAATGGGCATTGAGAAAGACAAAGAGAGAAAGAGAAAGAGAAAGCCCGAGTGAAGCTTCCACAGCATACTGCGCCTGAAGGGCTTACACCAAAATGAGCTGGCTTGCTGTGCCCTGCCACGGAGAAGTCCTGATGGGCACAGGGGACCTAGGTGATTTTCCTGGCACAGCTCCAGAGCAGCTGGTCTTTCAAACAATGGGGACTTAGTAAGACTAGGGAGTCCAGGCAGAGGAGGGCCAAAACCAAGATGTGGATGGGGAAAGCCGAGGGTGCATGGGACTCCCCGCCTCTATTGACACGGTGTCCTTTGTGGCTCGGCATAGCTGATACTCCCCAGAATCCAGGGGCAGTGGGCCTTCAGTGGAGCATGGAATATGAGCCAGTGAACAGGTGAGGTGCAGTGAGACAGACAGATTTGGAACCCCAGGTATCTCAATAGCCCCCCGCGTTTTACCTCTGAGAACAACACAGCTAATGGGCCCCCCACAGGGGCACTGTAACACCCAACTGGTTTCTTCCAGAAATCTGCCTGGGGTCTAGGATCTGCACAGTCCATCTACCCCTGCCTGGTCTGTATGTCTTCCTTTTAGGAAAAAAAAAATTCTCACTGTGAATCAATAATGAAATCGTCGCCAGACTTCCAAATCTGTAAGCAACTCCAAGTCAGCTTGCTGGTGCCAGGAGCCAAGGGGAAAATGATTTCTTGACTCTTTTCACGGCTTTGGCAGTGGCCCGAGACAGTCCTGTCCGTTGGGTGTCAGGAAGGAATTATTACCTAGCCCCCAAAAGGCTAAAATTTCAGGGATTGCTCCATGATCTAATCTCTCCCCACCAGGACTGCGCCTGAGCTCTTTTGAAATGCTAATGTTTTCGGATCCAGACTCTGCGTTTCAATATCTCAGGTGGCATAGTAAATTCTGATGTCAGGGCCTATTGATTTTACAATTTCCTCCACACACCCCCCCACCTCCCGCAGCTGCCTTTGATTTTATTTATGAAAAGCTCAACCTCAGCAGGCGACCCGGTTCAGGGTCTACCAGTTCTTCCTATCAGGAGGCTCCAGACCCACTTGCCGGCCAAGGGGCTGGGATAGGCATGGCCCCTGCCAGTCCTCATCAGCACCTCTGCAGCTTTCAGGGGGAGCAGAAGTGACTCTGGTCACAGGGACTCGAGCAGGAAGACTCCATGTCCCCTGCATAAAACTCACCCTTCCAATGGCAAGAGGCAAGTGTGACCTGAAACCCAGCAAGCCTCGGGAGCTCCCGGGGGTGAGTCTCAGAGCAGAGTGGCCAGGGTGGGTGAGGACGGACTCCCCATGTTGAGTCTGCGTCTCTTGTTCTGTGCAAGAATGTGCACCCATTGCTCTGTTTTGACTCTTGCCACAGCCCCACCAGGCAGATTCACCACCTCTAAATGACAGAGGGAGACACCGAGGCACGGAGACCAGCTCTAGAAGCAGCCCTGAATTTGCCCCCACTTCAATCTACCTCCACGGCCTCTGTTCTCGGGTACTGTGTTTTAGGTCACTCTTTGCTTGTCACCTGCACCTTCATGGTTGCCTGAAGCAGATCGACCTCTATTTCTCCTCTCTTGTTCCTCGCAGGTTTCCTGCTGGCTTCCCCAAACAGTCTCTCTGCTCCCCTCTGTGAGCCGTGTCCCCTTTTCCCTGGGATAACAAAGCAGCCAAGGAGGGTTTCTTTGTGTCCTTGTCACTAAGACCTCCTGTCCCGTTTCAGCCTGAGGTCCAGCCCTCTCCTCGGATAGCAGCTATTGCCTCCTGGAGCTACAGACCATTAAACATCCTCCTCTGCTGGCCCACCTCCAGAGCATCAGAAATTCTCTAATGCTTTTTCTGCTAATTCAGAAAAGCCCTTCTTTTGAACAACTCACATGGGCGCCTGCACATCGGTTCCCGATTTCCTATAGGACCTCCCACTCTTCCGCGTGGCCACCAAGGGAACCAGCTTCGACCAAACTGTATGGCAATCCGTTGGGGCCCACACAGAACTGGAGAATTTCTCTGTAAGAAAAAGCCACGCATTTGGTGCCAGACATCTTGCGAGCAGAGAAGTGGTGTCTCTGTTAACTGCTATGGAAAACGGCCTTCTATTTCTTTGGCATCGGAAGTCTGCAAAACTGATTTGTGTATGCTACACGCCTATGTTTTAAGGTCATACCAACCTAAGCATACCATCTCAAGTGGAGAAAGTGTGTTTGATTTTTTGTGATAAAATAAACAAGCAAGGGGAAACCACAGATACAGTTCATTCCACAGAGCTATATTTGCTACAGTTGTTGAAGTCTGAACAAGACCACCAGATGGTGCAAAGGCCAAAGTTCCGGTTGTAGTTTTGTGGGGCGGCACAGTGTGCCGCTTAGGGAAGGATCCTCGGGTCTCTGCACTGCTGATTAACAGCCTCGCATGCATCCGCAGTGCTTTTAAAATACAAAGTTAAGGAAATAAAGCAACCAGAGACTTGATAAGAGGAAGCATGGCTGCTATGACGGACAGCCTGGCAGCCATTCTGAGGCCTCAGAGATCTCGGGGAGCTCATCACTGCAGGAGAGCTGCAGAGGACTCCTTGGTAGCAGGCATGGGAAGAGTAGGACCCCATCTGAGACAAGGGAGAGTGTGTGCCAGAGGTAGGGAGAGAAGTTCATAGTGAGTAGAGCAAAGCCTAGGGGAAGGCTGGGGTGCTCCTGCAGATGGGTGGGCAGGGCCAGCTGGATTCCTCTCCGCACAGGCACTGGGACTTGCTCCACGGGGACATGGGCCATCAATAGGACTCAGCAGAGGGCAGACATGCACAAGTTTGTGTTCGTGAACTAATTCCAGGCTCGCTTAGGAGGCACTTGTGATCTCTCCCCTCTTGGCCCAGTCTCCTGGGGATGCCAGGAGACAGAGAGGGAAGAGTCCTTCCAACTCCAAAGCCAGTAGTACAGAAAGCACCTCCTTCCTGGGGTCCCCAGAGGTTCACTCTGACTACACCAGCCTGAACTGCAGGGCCCCACAAAGTGTGACCACTGATGTTGGTCAGGAAGGAAGACCCATCGAGACATCAGAGTGGGCCGTGCAGAGGTGGGTCCCCCAAACACAGTCTGGGGCTGTCACTCAAAGCAGTGGGGATAGATGCTGGGTGGGGAAGGTCTAGATGTCCACTCCAGCAGGGCTGGAGCGGCCCTGGCCCCTCACAGGGAGAATGCAAGTGAGACCCAGGCCCAGTCTGCAGCACACTTGGACCTCAGCCTGGGACAGGACCCCAAGTCTCGTCTGTGCCCCAGGGCTCCCATAGGGGATTGCTGCGTCACACCCCCAGGGGCTGGGAGAAGTTGCCAAGGGGCAAAATTTATTAAAAAGTTATTCCTTTTCATGTAAATGAGCCACCCTGTGGTCCCTTTTCTTGAAACCCCTTGCGGCTGCTGTATCTTACCTACAGACTGGGGCTCTCTGACTCGCACAGAACCTTCTTTCTCTCACTCATTTTTATGAGGGGAGAAGAGGGATCCCCCACATCCCCACCATAGAGAGGAGAAGCCCAGCACCATTCTTAGACCCTCCATGGAGCCTTCTGTGGGTGGGCAGGGCAGGAGGCAGTGTTGCCAAGTGGTGGGGGTGATTGGTAAACTCCAGGAATTAGCTCATCTTTCCAAATCTTAGTTTCCTCATCTGTAAAATGGAACTATTAACAATAGAATAGATGGTAAAACTTCCAAAGAGTTGATTAATGTGATTATTGTGATGAGTCAAATATACAGGACTGACATGTGGAACTTAGCCTGCCAGGTTCAGCTTCCCCAGAATCTTCACCAAGATGGGCCTATGCTGAGGGCTTCTCAGGTTCCTAAGCTTTGCCTCAGGCTGTCTGCAGCCTGCAGCCCCTGCAGCTCCCCCCTGGGGCTATGGCACCAAGGAAGGCACAGCCCTCAGGTCAACTGTGTAGTTAGAGTGGGGAACAGCCTCACAGGGGTCAAAGGAAGACCCAGGGGCCTGGGCCTGCCTCAGCCCGGCGTTTCTAGCTGCCCAGTGGCAGCTGTAGTCTGGGCCCATAGCTTAGCGCAAAGCAGGGAGGCTTCCTGAGCCTGGATTTAGGGTCCACGGGCTCTGGTGCCACAGAACACAGGGAGTCATGAATGGTCAGCCACACATTCTTTTGAGGCTGGCATTGGAAGCAGAAAAGAATGCCCTGTGCTGCCACTACACGGGCGGCTCTTGGGCATCGCAGCTGTGACTGGTGAGCTTGTGCCACCACCAGCCGCGTACCTCAGGGAAAAAAGGCCTAGGACCTTCCTGGTCTGTGCCCCTCTGTGCACCCAACTGGCTTCTGACCTTCATTATCCTGACCGTCACCATCTGGACCCTTGGGAGACCACTGAGCCTGAACGAAGCCGGGGTTGTGGGTGGCCCTGTTGCTGACACAGGAAGTGCTGGGGCCTGCCTGAGGGTGCTGGGCGAGTCTGATAGCGCTCTCACTGAGAAATATAAATTACAAACTGGTACAGTGACTGTGCAAACAGTAAGGAGGTTCCTCAAAAACCAAGAACAGAGCTATCCTAGCATCCAGCTCCCTGGGCCACGCCCGAAGCGAATTCCGTCAGCGGCCACACGGACACCCACACGCCCGTGTTTATTTCAGCACCGCTCCCAGTAACCAGGTCCTGGAGCCCGCCTGGATGCCCAACAACAGATGCATGGGTAACGGAGACATGATACACGCGCGCAGTGGACAACTGTTCAGTCACAGGAAGATGGCAGTTCTGTAATCAGCAAGATAGATCGCAGATGGACCTGGAGATCGCGGATGGACCTGGAAAGCGCGGAAGGACCTGGAGAATGCGGATGGATCTGGAGAATGCAGATGGATCTGGAGAATGCGGGTGGATCTGGAGAATGCGGATGGATCTGGAGAGGGCGGATGAACCTGGAGAGCGCGGATGGACCTGGAGAGCGCGGATGGACCTGGAGAGCGCGGATGGACCTGGAGAGCGCGGATGGACCTGGAGAGCGCGGATGGACCTGGAGAGCGTGGATGGATCTGGAGAGGGCGGATGGACCTGGAGAGCGCGGATGGATCTGGAGAGCGCGGCATTGAGCGAAGCATGTCAGACATGGATATCACGTGCTCTCCCTAACATGTAGGATCCGAGAAACAGGACAAGCAAGCAGAAAGAAAAGCTATTCTCAGATGAGTGGAAGGAAGGACAGGGGAAGGGGCAGGTAATAGGGGAAATGTGGGATGAGCAATATACACTACTCACGTCGAACCTTACCAAAAAGTATCAAGTGGGGTGATAGGACAGGGAAGTGGCGGGGGACAAACACAACTGATGAGTGTGTATGAAGCTGCCAGTGTAGCGTGAGATGTGCTCGTCAGTGAAACCAACTTTAAAACGAGCAGGGAAAAAAAGGGAAAGCCCTATTGCGTGGATGGGAGAGGACAAAAGGCGACACTGCGCTGCGTTCCTGAGGTCAGGCTGAGCTGGGCTCCACGGGAATCCCTCCCTCCTCTGTTCCCACCACCCCCTGCCCTGCCCGCCTTCCTGGGCTCTCATCCTGGGGTCCGGACCCTCCCCCCAGTCTCTGCAGCACACACGGGTAAGGCCCCCAGCCCACGTCCACAGGGAGAGCTGGTAGCGCAGCAGGGCTGCATCCCCGGGTTCAGCCCAAGGCCCTGCTCCAAGCGTTCCTGCCTGCAGGCCTCAGGGTGCAGTCTGCAGAGCAGTGACAACGGAAGGAGAGCCAGAGGGACTATTCTGGGAGACCTCAGGGTCTGCGCTGGCGCCTGCAGCTTCAGGTGTACCTGGGAAAGGTGCGCACGGGGAAGGTCGCCAGCTGCAGCTGCTCCACAGAAAGAGCTGCCGATGGGTCAAGTTCTGGCCTCATCTGTCAGTCAGGCGACCCTGAGGAGTGGCGCAGCCCGTTTCCACCCCACCAGGCACCTGTGCAATGGTGTAGAAATGCTGATCTCCCCTCCAAGTCAGAGCCGTGAGGAGCACAGGCCGAGGGGCACGTGGGGTCCGCGCACCTGCTAAGGGAACGGGTGCTCAGTGAGTGTGGCCCCCCTGTCCTGGATGGAGTCTCCTCTCTTCCACAGAGACCCTGGAGCCCCCACCGCTGTTCTGCCCTCTATCCAACCCCAAACCCAAGGATCATAGAGTGACAAGTGCAGAAAGAGGGTAGATACAGATGACAAAATTATGGCTCGTGCATCATTAGAGAATAACACAGGGGCTAGGCAGGTGGGCAGGACGTGAGGGATCTGTACGGAATCAGGGACTTTTTCTCACATTGAGGATCCAAACCCAACAACGCAGCTTTTTCGTGTTTCTGCTGGTGGATGCGTGTTTCCTTTTCCTTATGACTGCGCTTCTGCTCCTTCCAGAAAAATCACAGAAATAAACATTTCCTGGTAAAAGCACGGAGCTCGGCCACCTTTGCTTCCCGCCGTGCAGACAGATGTGCAGCAGATCACAGTGTCAGGAAGGCAGCTGGAGGGAAGAAATGTGGCCTCCCTCTGTCAGCTGATGGCAATAATTACACACGGTAAACAGTCGCCAGCGCAATTAAGGCTGGAGGCCAGGGCTGGGGCGGAGACCTCATGGAGTCCAGCATCTTCAGTCAGTGGGGCTAGAGGCTGGGATCCCCCATGAGACAGCCAAGCACCCGCTGTGGCCCTGGGAACGGGCTCTGGCTTCTCCTGGGATGATGCCTGCTTTCCAGGACAAGCTGCATTTTCACCCGGCATCTGGCTGAACAGAGGACAGGCCCTATTTAAGAGTTTATGTCTAGGACCACAGCAACCAGAGCCCCAGGCCCTGTGGAAAACCTCATCCATGGAGGAGGCTCACCGGGTCTGAGACTGAATGAACCTTTCTTCTCTTTCCCATCCACTGCTCCAGCGGCAGCTTCCCAAGCCCACCTCAGCTCAGGTTCCAGACTCTGGCATCTTCCCTGAAATCTTCTCTCATCTCTGACGTCCACTCATTCATGCTTTAGATCTTAAGGATCTCCCCAAAGTCTCATGCTCCTGGGGATGCCACGTTCATCAGGGGATTCACCCACGAATGAGTAACCGAGTGTGGTCTGAGGGGGCGGGGCCTGGTGGGAAGTGAGTCCCTCGGGTTTGACGTATATTTTGCATATTTTGGATTCTTATTCCCAGCTCCTTCCCTTGTGTTCGGCTTGCTGGCCACCATGGATGAGCAGCTGTTCCAAGTCTGGGTTCCTTCACCCAGTTGTGTCCACCTTGGAGCCAGGCAGCCATGGACTGAGTGCCCTAGATACTGTAGGCCAATAAACCTCTCCTCCTCCATGGTGCAGGTGTGGCACACTACTTATTCTGCAAACGCTAGTTGAATACTTCCCTTGAACCTGGCTCTTTGGATTCCTCAAGAGCAGCTCAACCTACCTCCCAAGTATTCTCCATCTCCTCACGCTCTTCTGGAGCAAGCACCAACCTGGGTCACCTGATTTCTGATCAGCCTAGGGTTCTCTCACTCAATTCAGATGCACAATATGTGTTGGTGAGGTGCAGCTCTATTAGCTGCTCCGGTATTACCCCATTGTACCAGCTAATGGTGGACTCCCAGGGTGACACCACTGCTGACTACCACCTTCTGGTACCAGCTTGTGCTGGACATTGTGGTTCAGTTTTTCTGAGTCCTGGTCACTTCTGGTGCTGACTGTCACCTGGCAACAGCTTGTGGTGGACACCACAGGTAGGCTCTACTGCTGCTCATCACTGACTGTCGGTCTCTCAGTTCTTTGGTGTTACATGCTCTGAGTGGTTTTTGCTCTTCCTTTGGAAATATGCACTTTGCTCAGGATGGAAATCTTAAGCAGGCTTTCAAGGCCTTTTGAGGCTCATGCTACCTGAGAAATAAAGCGTGAGCAGGTTTGTAGGAACACAGAAAGTGAGTCTTCATTCTATCAGGGCCCAGGGCAGCCAGCACACAGGAGGGAGCCCATCCGACTAACCCTGGAAGCAGAGCTCACAGGCTCCTCACCATGAGGGTCAGGGCTGAAAGCCACAGAGGGGAGGGGCGCCACGGTACCCATGTGGCTGCACCCATGTTGGAGAGGACAGTAAAAATTTGATAACCACGGAAGACACTGACACAAACTGTTGCAGCCTTTTGAGGTCTAAGGGAAGCAAAGAGGGAGCACGCAGGAGCATACCAGCTGCTGGCTAGACTACATTCCCTCTGCTACCAGCCAGAGCAGGGGAAAACGTGCTGCTGTCTCGCACCCCCAGCCGAAGCCTGTTGGTCTCCTGGCATCCTCACTAGATGCTCCCAGATGACACTAGAAGACACACTTCTGAGAAGATCTCTTTTATACCTAAAGCCTTCTGAGAGCTGACCACTGTCCATGGGGTGTGGCAGGGTCCTTCCCGGAGCCTACCTGGCCAGGCCCCACCCACACACTCAGCACCATCTTCCCCCTCTTCACTACTGAAGCTTGGCCTCTACGCTGTCTTCCTGCCTCTGAGGGCTTCCATATGCTGCTCCCTGGGCTGAGGACACAGCTCTTCCCCCCACCATGCCCCATGTCTTTCAGGTCCGGTCCATATCGCTTTCTTCACAGGAAACCCCGCTGACCCTGCTTGGTCCAAGAAGTCCAACCTGTGGCTTCATGATTCCCTGACATGGCCCCTGATGGTTAAATATTTTTTCTTTTTTTTTTTTTAATGGCTGGCTCAGCCTGCCCTGGGGGTGGGGCTGGCACAGCATACGGTGCCAGGGATTGAACCTTGGTCCCTGTGGTTGCCTAATCAGTCACTTTAGACTGCTGAGCCATCTTTCTGGCCCCTGATGGTTAAATATTCTTGTAATTACCCTCAGCCCTCTCTATCTCTGGGCTGTGCACCATAGATGTCACCAACTATGGATTTAAAATATTCAGGAAAAAATTCTGTCTCCACTGAACAAATACAGACTTTTTCTTGTCATTACCCCTGAAATAATACAGTATAGCAACTATTTACATAACATTTACATTTTATTAGGTATTTTAAGTCATCTCAAGATAATCTAAAGTACACAGAAAGATATGTGCAAGTTGTCCACAAATGCTACATCAGTTTATATAAGGGTCCTTAGCATCTGTAGATTTGGGTACCTATGGGGGTTCCTGGGAAAAATCTCTTGCGAGTATTAAAGACTGTTTGCATTTGTTTAGCATTTTTGTCCTCTAATAGTTTTTAAAGCTCCATATTTTCTGGGCCCTATCTGGCCTGTTTATTTCTGTATCCCCACTGTTAGGAGCAGTGCCTTACACCTCATAGATCTTCCCATCGTTTAGTGAGTTAATGAACAAAGAAGCAGATATATGAGTAAGTCGCTTTTATTTTTCACTGGGACAAAATGTCAGATGTTTTGCTTTCTGTTTATTTGTTTGTTTGTGTATTTGTTTTCCTGACCCTCCTACGTATTTTTGGTTTAATTCTTGTCATTTGTTGTTGCTGTCGTTCAGGTTCCCAGGTACCATGAAGGTCAGGGTTAAGGGAAGTAAAGATGCCCATGCATTATTTAGCATTCTTCCCACCGAGAAGCACAGCCTATGTTGCTTCCTCTGGAGCCTTGGCTTTTCTGTGAACGATGGGTGTGAGGACACAGATGCTTGGCCTTCTTCAGGCTTTGTCGTTGGGTCCTGCCAATGTCCACATCCGTATTCCTGGGATCCTGAGCCACCCACGGGGAAGGCAGCTGCCTTGAGACTGCCATGCTGAGAGGAAATCGAGGGAACCACATGTGACGTGAAGGATTTGGGTTCCCAGCCAGCAGGGACTCCAGACACTTGCTGTAGCTTCTCCGCCTGTCCTGCAGGACTTCGACACAGCATGGGCAGCTGTGTAGGCCATGACATCTGGGTAATTACTGTGCAGCAGCAGACAGCTAGGAGAAGCTCCTCAGCCTGGGCATAAGAAGCAAATACTTTCTGACCACAAACTGCAACAACCTCCCCTCGGCACGCTTGCAAACCTCCCACAAGAGAGGGTGCATTTCTAGAACAAGCCTTGATGTAAACATGAGCCAGTAAACAACACAGCTATGAGTTTATGACCTACAGGGCCAAATTGCAGCTTTGTGCTCTGGGGAGGTTTTTTTCTTGCAGATTTTTATTTTTCTAAAACAGACTCTCAGTTGGACTTCATTATCCATGTGACTGCAAAAGAGTTCTAATCTCAAATTCAAGGCCTATATTTTAAGAAATTTAATCAAAAACTTAGCAAGAAAACTACGTAGAGCAGTAAAGGAGTTGTCCAGGATGCAGGGCAGGAGTGCTTGGAGACCAGACAACTCCTCGTTTCTACCCACGATCCGCTCTCACACAGTGGTGCTCTGTGACCCAAGTCCTCAGTCTCTTCTTCCATGGAGATCAGAGCTGGGATCAGTAGAGGGTGGTGTGGCTGATTTTATTTTTCATTTTTTGTTTTTTGTAATAATGAAGATTAAATCCAGAGCCTTTGCACAGAGCTATATCTCCTGTTTTTATTTTATAGTTTGAGGCAGGGTCTCCAAAGTTATTCAGACTGTGCTCATACTTGGATTCCTTCCTTCCTCAGGCTCTCAGAGCACTAGGATTACAGGCGTGTGTCTCCACGCCCAGCCAGGGCGAATGTCTTACATCATCTTCTCTGTGGAAGCCGAGGTGCCCCGTTCCAGCCTTCTGTAGCTGTGTCCTTTTTGTTGCCCACACAGGGCTGGCTCTTTCCCTTGTGGATCTAGTCTGGAAGGGCTCTTGGCCCCATCAGTTCCTGCTTCCTTCCATGTAGATGCCCTCCACATGGCCTGGGTGTGGCCAACCTCAAAGCGACACTGAATACCTTGCCAGAAGTTCCCAGAAAGGCTCCCATTGGCAGCCTAGTTCAGACCAAGATCCTGGGAAGGCAGCTCCGGGCAGGTTCAAGGACAAGCGGAGTTTGTGGACAGACACAGAGCAGAACTCCATCTTGCTCTCAGTAGATTGCGTCTTTCAGGCAAAGAGACTCCTGGGCTGGTAAGAACGATGAAGAGTAGAGGAGGGGTAGCCTTAGCAAGAGCAGGCGGTGGGGGGCTGAGGGGGAAGGTGTGAGGGAGCCAGGAAGTTCTGGGGTGAAGGAAAGGCTCGCTGGGGTGGAGGTGAAGGAGTAGCCATAGTCAAGGTGGCTGTGATGTGGGGAGGACACACCAGGGTGTCCAGCAGGACACGGAGAGTTGATGTCGTCAAGAGAACTGGGAGCCCCGCTAGGCTGTTGTGCAGTGCCCCAGGTCCTCAGGTTTTACAGATCGCTCTTCTCCAACACCCCAGCTCCCCTTCTTCACCCCATCTCTGGAACAGAGCCATGGCTTATCTGCTTTTCTACTGCCTTTCAGTGGGGTCCCAATGCTGCCTGGCAAGAGCCACAGTCCCCGCAACATTCTAGCCCATGAGCTTGGCCCTCCACAGCTTTTGCCCCATCGTTCCCCACACGGACTCTGGCTTTCTCTGTCTCGGACACACCAGGTCTCTCTCTGTCCTGCTGCTCCTTCTGTTCACACTTCCTGCCTCAAGACCTCTGCGCACACTGGTTCCGCTATTTGATGCCCTTTTCTCTCCTCTGCTTACCTAGTTAGAAGCTCCCTATTCTTTGCATCTTGCCTTAAGAAAAAATTTAATTTAATTTAATTTTAAAGAGTAAAACAAAAACAAAGACAGAAACAGTAGCATACAGCAATACATATGGTACATATTTTCAAAACAAGAATGGCAAATTAGCAATGTTTGTTATATTATATATTTTTGTCATCAAATCTGTTGCTCAGATTAACAGACATAGGTTTGAAAGATTGGGCAAATAATTGGACATTAACATTTGCTTTTGATAAACCTTAGTAATTTTTTCTTGGCCTTTTGAATTTATTATTTTTAAATTTATTTTGAAGAGAATATAATAATAATTGATAAGACATCAGGAGCGGTACACATTTAGAAGAGCAACACGAGAGGCATTCCTCCTTAGCTTTTGGGTTGCACTTCGCCGTCTTCGACGTAGTTGCTCACACACGTCTTGATCAGTTAGCGTTTTCCTGGAGAATGACGTCCCTCCCCCAAGCCTCCTCAGGAGCTGCATTCCATCTTCTCCATTTTCTGGCTCTGTGAACCTCTCCCTCTGATCCACATTTGAGCTCGTGTCTCCCGCATCAGAGCGGTGGTGTCACAAATGCACAGACCGTATATTTGGGTCCTATCATGGGATTCACAGCACCCAGCACATAGTAGGGGGCTAACAGTGTGTTCTTGAGTCAACAATGGTCATCATTCAGGATAGATGTGTGAGTCTTGGGGCTGCTTAGTACTGACTGGCTTGCTTCAAATTCATCTAGTATGACCCAGACATTCCTGAGTAGAGATCTGGTCACAGTAGATTTATCTTCTGGAAGAGGGGATACTGCCTTATTTTTGTTTTTATGATGGTACTAGAAAAACAGATTTCCAGGCCCTAGAACATCTTGGAACAGGTTGTCCCTGTCCTTTGACTCAATACCCCAGTGATTTGCCCCAGTCGGAGTGGCTGTGACTTCTCTGACTAAGAGGGGCCTTTGCTGATCCCTGCCTCACACTCTAAACAAAAATCAGTTCTAAGAGCACTGGTGAATCTAAATATAAAAGATAAACAGGAAAGCTTCACAATGATAGCAGAGGAAATTCTCTTCACAGAAGGAAATCCACAAGAGAACATTCAAGTGGCCAGCAAGCGTATCACAGGAGTTTCACCTTGTTCACCCTCAGGACACTCTCTTAGATACCTACAAGAATTGCTAGAAATTCAATCAGGCAAAGCAAGTGTGGGGTAAAGAGCAGAGCGCCCCCTATCGGCTGATAAGGGAAAAAAGTTTGAGTCTGGGAAACTGCTTGAGGATATCTAATAATGCCAGTTATGTACATGCCTCAGGGCCCCTCAGCTCTACCCCTGGGTGCAGACCCAGCAGGTGTGTGCATGCAGGGCCACACAACGTGTTGCACAAGCCCAGCCGACTTGGGCAGAGCCTCCAACCGGAAGCAATCTGAATGTCACCAAATGCAAAAAGGATGCACGTGGTCCGTCATGTTCGCACAACGGCGAGGGCACGGCCAAAACAGAGTGGAGGAGGACAGTCCAGTGTTCTGCTGCTTGGAGCCACCTGCAGCTGTGCAGACGGCGCTGTGCAAGGAAGTCGAAGAACACGAGCGTCTCCATGTTGTCTACGTGCGGTTCAGGAAGAGATGCGGCTCCGCGTGAGCACGTGCTCAGGAGAGATGGGCGGGCGCTGCTCCTGGCAGGCGTCGCGTTTGTGTCGCAGGGAGGGTGATGACATGGGGCGACCAGGTGGTGAAGATTCTGACAGCAAAACACTTACGCTTCCTGTAGTTTTCCGAATGTGAGTTCTGCTTCGATTCTATTGACGTTCGCTTAAAAATAGAAGAAAGGTCAGACCCTAGCCACCTACTGTCCCCCTAGTCTGTGTTATTGTACCTGTGCCGCTTACAAGCTGCAGGACTCTGGGCAAGCTGCTCAAGCATCTGTGTCCTCCTCTATGAAATGAAGTGGGAATGACAGTGACGGAAGGTGCCACCGCCAAGAGGTTGCTGCGACAGTCACCTGAGGTAGTATCTCTAGAGTGAGCTTAGAGCAGGCTCCTGGCGGATTTCTACTTCCCCTGGCCTGTGCCACCCTCTGGGAGCCTCTCGGCTGCCCAGTCCTCCCCGCTGGCTAAATACAGACTGCAGGGAGTGGGGTCTCGCCAGCCCCGCCCCCACTGTGCCTACCTTAGGGCTTTGCTGCTGCAGCAGCGTTGGATGAGTACTCTGCAGGGGCTGGGCACGGGGCAGGGACTTCTGAGAAGGAGCCACCCCTGTGAACAGGCAGCCAGGGGGACACTGCTAACCCAACAGCTGAGGAGAAAGAAAGGTCTACATGGCCTTAGGTGGAAGCGGATACCCCTGGGCTCCCACTTACTTATCCAGTGCCCAGGCAGGACTGCTGCCCTGAAGCAAAACCTGAGGGCTTCACCAGAGGGGAAGAGGGGCCACTGGAGAAGCCAGCACCTCCTGTGCCCCCAGACAAAGGGCCCTGGGGCTCCTCTGCTGAGACTCTTGTCTCAGGCCCAGAATGGCTCTCCTCCACCTGGGTGGCTTGGTGTCTTGAGAAAGTTTGTCCGAGACCACCAAAGCCCAGGAAGAATGCCCCTGAAGGTGTTGCACTGGATGACAAAGGCCTTCTGCCCCACCCCAGCAAGGTGGCCAGGGACATCCTTTATTGTTGAGACCCCAACTGGTGGTGATCTGTGGTCATAGGCAGGGCCTCCTTGGGACCCCAGACCCGCCCAGAGCAGCAGGTGGGAGTGTGGGGCTCCCAGGCACTGAATTCTACCTGGAGAAGCAAGCAGGGACTGCTGCAAATGCATCCCCACCTATCCTGGGAAGCTCTATCTGACAGGACATAATAATCTTTGTCACCACGGGTAGGCGGGGAGGCCAAAAGTCTCAGTGTATTAAAGGGAAATTTTAATTAGTATGTAAATTCAACTTGCAGCATTAAAATGTCATTTGCTAAGTCAACGTTGCTGCACTCCGAGTTCAGGTATTTATTTGATCCGGTCCTGCCAAGGTGCCTTTGTGGGCCTCCTGAGTGTGTAATAACAGCATTTCAAAAACAAAATGAAATCCTCCCTCCGTTACAATGCGCCCAGGGTATGGCTGCACTGCCAGCAATGTGACTGGAATATTTTAAGGAGACAAGCCGCTGGCAGCCCCACACATGTCCCTTCCTGCCTGCCTGCCTGGTGGAGCTGAGGAGGAGATCCCCTCACCCTAAAATCCAGACCCTGAGCATCCTCGCTCCCCAGGAGCTGCGGCCTTGGCCTGGGACACCAGGGTGTTGTCAGGTTTCTGTGATAAGCACCTGGGCTTCAGGGGAAGGGCAGATGATCAAAAGGACAAGTCTCATAGCGTCCCCCTGCGGAAGCAAGGGGGCCGTGCAGAGGACCTGCAGCTGCGCTTTCCTTCCTTCCAATGTAAATATTAAGGATCTTCTAAAGAGTAGGCAATCACTGTCCAGGCCGTTGATTCACTCGAATGCCCCCCCACCCCCGCAATCAAAGCACATTTGGAACATTGTCCAAGTTTCCATAAACTGTCCACATGAGTATGTGTGTACATAGCTCATGCCACAGTCCTCCACTGCCCGCGGCCATGCAGCAAAGCCACTCTTCTTGTGGCAGTGTCTAGACTGTGAGTGAGCCAGCCGCTGCCAGGCCTCCGCTGGCTCTGGTGTGTGGCCCTCTGAGTTTACCTGTGTGTCCCTGAGTTCTGCCGAGCCCCCAGTCACACGGTGGGAGCCCCGGTGGACCCCTGTCCCTGAGTCCTCCTCCCCCACTGGCTGCCAGGCACAGCTGCCCAGGATGGCAGGCAGGCAGCTTCATGCTACATGGGGCTGCGCGTTGCCTCCCTTGACTCCCATGCCAGCCCTGTCATCTCCATGAGACCTTGACTGAGCAATCATCTGGCCCTAGTGCTGCACCTAACCCCATGCACTCCATGTCTGAGAGGCACCGGAGCATCCAGGTGGCTGCATCCTGAAACCCAGGTGTTTCTTTAGGGCTCCTCTGGGGACACAAGTGGTGCCGAGACAGTAGGAGCCGGGAGGAGGCAAGAGAGGAGAGTCAAGGGCGGTCGGACGGAAATGGTCATTTCTGCCCTTTGTGGGCCTGAAGTCAGCCCGTGACCTCCTGCCTAGGTTGGCAGCTGTTCCTGCCCAGGCGGAGCCCGAGCTGTGCTGTGAAAATGCTTACTTTTGCCTCCCAAATGTTTGCACTGTGAAGTCCTAGTGGACGCTCCATGCAGAAGCAAACGTCCACCGCTCCCATTTAGCCCTGACACCCGCCGGGAGAATAATGCACAGAGGCGGAGGCTCTGGGTTTTCCATGCTGCCTATGGCTGTTACTGTCACAGCCCTCAGGAGACACCAGGTGGGCACCTAGTGGAAACCAGGCAGTGCCACTCACACAGAGCCTGAGCATCAGAAAAGAGACAGAAGTCTCACGAGGGTCCTAAGTAAGGACGGCAGAGAGAGCCAATCATGACGGCATGAGCCGTGCAGCAAACGGGTGGGCAGGACCGGGCGGCGAGCGCTCAGGGAGCCACTTCTGCCTCAGCCCAGGCCCAGCTGTCTTCTTCCCTCTCTGTCACCCACAGCTTCACTCGTTCACTCATTCACTAATTTCTTCATCTCATCAACAGGCCTGCATGGAGAGCAATCTGTGTGTCAGGAAGGAAGGGGACACACCTTCCCTCCAGGAGCTTCGGGTCTGGAAGGGGCAAGAAACATTACACAAATAAGCAGGGCATCAGTAGGGCCCTTTAGATGGTGGTGAGTCCTGCCAAGACAACCCTGTGGCTCTCTACCTGTGACCCGGGGATTGTAAGTCTCCTCCAGGTCAGATCCATATAAAGTTAGATACCTCCTGTGTACACAGAAGGAGCGGCCACCAGTCCCCCAGATGTTCTTAGCAGAGCTCCCCCTTGTCCCATTCACCCACTAGGCCGGGTGCTACAGGCTGGAAGAGCGCGTGAGTGTGTGTGTGTGTGTGTGTGTGTGTGTGTGTGTGTGTGTGCCCCTCCAGAGCTCACGAGGTGAGGCTCCAACCCCGGAGCAGTGTGTGGAGGCTGGGCCTTGTGGAGATGAGGAGATGATGGAGGTGGAGGCCTCATAAATGGGACCAGCGCCCAGAGAAACAGTGAGAACACGCTACCTGCAAACCAGGAAGCAGCCGGCCCCAGACAGGAAGTGCATCCGCCCTGGCTTTGATCTTTGACTCCCCAGGCTGCAGGCTTGCAAGAAATAAATACAGGTTATTGAGCCCTCGCCTCCCCACCCCCACTCCCACCTCCCACCCCCAGTCCAGCCAGGGTGTATTTGTTTTGGCAGCCGGATCTGGCTGACATTTGCTAAGATGAGAATCAAAACTGCGTTGGGAAAAACTGCATGCATCAAGAACCGGAAACCAGGTCAGAGGACAGCCACGCCTAAAGGTCCTTCTCTGGATCAATCGCTTTCAGCACTGAGGCTGACTTTAGGTAGCAGTTCCCTCCGTGTCAGTCCCTTCCTGCCACCACAGAGCTGAGGAAACTTGGGTGGTTTTCATCAGCCAGGCCATCCCGGGCAGGCTTTCTAATTCTGCTTTGTGCTGTAGATAAAATGGGGGATCCCAGTGCCAAAATCTTTTGATGCCTCTTTTCAGTCTGAGGGAGTTACCTGAATGTATTTAGCTTCCTACCATTCAAATTCCCATTGCTGTGACCAAAGCAATAGACGCAGTAAAAGTGCGATCAGTCGTGGCGCCCCTCCGTTCCCAGGGCACTCACTGTACCCTTCCAGACTGTGCTGAGAGGGAAGCTGGAGTCCCAAGGTGTGCACTTTCCAGCCAGCAAGTTGGGTATCTGAGCACCCACTCACCCCTCACTGGGGCTCAGCCTCCAGCCAGATCTACACCTGGCTGGTTGAGTGATTTTCAAGGTGATTTGGACGCTACTGGTCATGTCCTTGATGCCATCTCCAGAACTCGGTTGCTGGGTCACACACCTTTCGGAATCCAAGCACTGGGAGGTGAGGACAGCCACTCACAGCGCAGTCAGATGGCAGGAGGAGCAAGGTGTCTGCCTGCAAGCACAGCAGGACGGTGGAGGCCACTGTCCCTGCCACCTCGGATGTGCTCCTTCCCTGTGAAGCGGAAGGGTAGGCGCAGTGGCAGATCCCATACTCCGCCTCCACCAGCCTCTCTTTCCTCTCACCTCTTCCCTGAAGCCGGCCTCCATGCCCGAGGTCACCAAGAGCCACTCCTCACAGCTAATAGAGGCCCTGCGGAGTCCCAGGCCAGTCACAGAGGGAGTGTCGCCATTACCTCTGATGCCTCTCAGGCTTCTGTGATCTACTCAGTGTCTAAGTTAGGGAGGCCAGATAAATATGGATGCACAGTTAAAATTAAATCTCAGAAAAACAATGCACACTTTTTAAGTATAATTATGTCCCAAATATTGCATGGGACATATACTAAAAATTCCGTTACTGAGCTAAAATTCAAATGTAACTGGGAATGCTGCATTATACACTTGCTAAATCTGACAATGCTATTCAAGAAGTTGTTGACCTTTACCTACAATTCTTTTCCAAGAAGTGTCCCTGGCTGTGGGAGCCCTGGATCTCCATGGCAGAGAGCTCAAGGCTGGAGTTCCTTCCCCAGCCCAGTTCTCCACCTTGACTCCAAGACAGAGAGAGAGAACTCGAAATCTTCATTCCTTGCTGGGAAAGCCCCAGGTCCAGGCACAGTGGATCGAGCAGGGCCTTGGCCTGAATCCTGCTCTGCTTGTCTTCCTCTGTTCCTCTGAGAGAGCTCATTCGCTTGGATCCTGCTAGTGCTTTGTCTCTGGATTCTTCAGGAAGAAGCGACATGTCTCAGCGATTTATAAAACATCCCTTCCCCAACATAGGGGAAGAGGCTTCACAAGGGGCCTGTCCACCCACCCTGCTTTGGATAGTGTCTAAAAAGACAGGTTTTCAGGTCCAGACACAGCCTGACATTGCTCAGCACCTGCTCAGGGAAGTAGCCGTGGACCGATGTGGGAAGACCGTGCCCTTGCTAGAGTCACCGAGCCCTGAGCAGATCCTGGAAGCGCCCGGCTCTGGACCTCATCATCCTGAGTGCAAGCCAGAGCATCCCAGCATTCAGCCAGAATGCGACCGCGTGTCCAGTTCCCAAGCATAAGGGTTCTTGGTACATGCTGAAAGACCCTGTGCCACAGGCCAGGGACAAGAATGTCTGTGCCGGCCAGTCTCAGTCGGCAAAGGCTGACGTTCCCTGCGCTGTTTCTAGGAGCATCTTGACTTGAATCCCACGGAGGAGGTTGGAAGCACCCAGACCCCACCCCTGCTCCAGCCTGGCTGGGGAGCTCTGGAGACTGCCACCCATGCAGTGGGGCTCCCCAGTGTCCATAGGAGCCCTACTTTGACCTAACTTGAGACACTTTAGCATACCCCAAAATCGATAGCACATAATTTCCAATAAACATTCATAAGTAAAAAAATAATGTGTTTTGCTGCAAAAGGAAAATGGAAAAACTTGCTTTATGCCCAGCCACACAAATGAAAGTAAAAGCTAATCAATGCTCTGAGAGAAAAGCTATCAGGGTATTTAAGGAAAAAAATCTTTGAGGAAAAAATAAGAGAAGACAATTATGTCAACAGGACAAAGACAGAGACTGCCAGTTTAAGGGCGAGAGACAGCCATGTGCCGATAAGCGTGAGAAGAAACTGCAATGCTACCCATAGCTCAAAATATAAAAAAAAAACCTTGGAGCCCTTTGTTCTGAGCAGCAACTTTGAAAGACAAAAGGACAAGCCCAGTGGGAGGTTACCGCTCACCTACTTGGGGAAGGGTGAAATTGGTGCTCTCCTATGGAGCAGATGTACTTCAAATGTTCTAGAAGGTTGTCATTTTTGACCTAGAAATTCCACTTCTAAATATCTTGGGGGGGGGTGGCATTTAAAGACTTATCTGCATAAGTTATTTTCATTACAGCAATGCTGATAATAGAGGAGAAAGCAGGTGACACTGATGTCCATCCCTCTGACAGGAAGCTGCAGAACACTTTGTGCAAGGGCAGTGGAGCTGGAGGAAGGGGAGGAGATCAGCCTGAGACCACAAGAGTGGAATTGAGTGTCAAGTTTGAGCACAGGTAGCTCACTCTGCCCACGAGCTTGGTCTCAGCACTGTCCCACTTTCAAGGGTCCCTTATCTCAAAAGACAATAGTCACCCAAGGGGTAAACCCTGTAGTCATCAGATCCAGAGAGAGGAGGGGCTTGGGGAAGGGCAGCCACAAGGAATGTTAGGCTGGAGTGTGGGTACAGGGCCCAGGGCCCAGAGCACAGCGCCAGTGATCACGGGTTTTGATGGAAAGTTCCAATCCTACCAGATATTTACCATCTCACTGGTCAAGGCCTAAGTCCTGGTGAAAAACAAGATTCAGTGTCTCTGGAGACCAGGTTCTCCCCATCTTCCTCTGGAAGGAGTCTTCGTTGCAGAGCTGTCTCCTCATGACCCCAGCTAGTTGTCTCTGACCCACACAACAAAAGGCAAAAAGCCATGGTGTCTCCCAAAGTGGAAGAAGAAGAAGAAGAAGAAGAAGAAGAAGAAGAAGA
>PVJA010003491.1:32538-94734 GCA_004027025.1 Myocastor coypus | reverse complement strand
CCTCCTCCTCCTCCTCCTCTTCTACTTCTTCTTCTCCTTCTTCTTCTTCTCCTTCTTCCTCCTCCTCCTCCTCCTCCTCCTCCTCCTTCTTCTTCTTCTTCTTCTTCTTCTTCTTCTTCTTCTTCTACTTCTTCTTCCTCCTCCTCCTCCTCCTCTTCTTCTTCTTCTTCTTCTTCTTCTTCCTCTTCTTCCTCTTCTTCTTCTAATGTATTTGGTACAAGGTCTCACTACACTCATAGTGATCCTCCTGTTTTCAGCCTCCCCAGCACTGGGAGTACAGGCGTGTGTCACCATACCCAGTCTTTCGTATTTTCCTTTTCTCTTTTTTTACTTTCCCCACTCCCTAGTTCTTCCCATTTGAATATTTTTCTTCCCTATTTCACAATATCTATTACACATTTTGGTCCTCCTTTACAATTTTGATCTCTCATACCAGAGAAATATGCAGTATTTAAACAAGTGTGTCCAATTTCTTTCACTTAAGAGTATAGTCTCTGGGGCCCGGCGGGATGGCTCAGCGGTCTAAAGCGCCTGCTTGGGAAAGCTTGGGCGGCTTCAGCGACCGCGGTTCGATCCCCGGGAACCACATGCTGCGCCAGCCCTGCCCTGGGGGCGGGCTGAGCCAGCCATAGAAATGAGTGAATAAACAAAGGTTCTGAAACAAGAAAAAAAAAAAAAAAGAGTATAGTCTCAAGTTGCATCTATTTTTCTAGAAAAGTCTCAAGCTTATCCTACTTTAAGGCAGACTAGTATTCTAGTGTATAATAAAGAAAACCCACAGGGGCTGGCAAGATAGCTCAACAGTCTAGAGCGCCTGCTTAGGCAACTGCAAGGACCACAATTCGATCCCCAGAACCACATGCTGCACCAGCCCCACACCCCAGGGCAGGCTGAGCCAGCTATAACATAAATAAATAAATAAAGTTTTAAAGAAATTTTAAAAAAGAAAAGAGGACTGGTGGGATGGCTCAGTGGTCTAAAGCGTCTGCTTAGGAAAGCTTGGGAGGCTGCAGGGACCTCAGTTAGATCCCCAGCACCACATGCTATGCCAGCCCCACCCCCAGGGCAGGCTGAGCCAGCCATAAAAAACATAAGAAGAAAGAGAAAAGAAAACCCACATCCTCTTTGTCCATGCACTGAATGATGGGCATTTGGGTTGGGTTGTTTCCAAGATCCAGTTATCACAGAAGTGTGACTATAAACACAGGTTTATAGATTCCAATGTGCTATGAGGCTTTTAATTATTTTGGGAAGATACCAGGAAAGGAATAGTTGGGTCAAACTGAACCTCTCGCTTTAGTTTTCTGAGCAACCTCCACACTGATTTCCCCAGTGCTTGCACCAAGCTACACCCCCACCTAGCTCCACAGGCAATGGCTATTGGCTGATTTTTTTCTTTTTTCTTTTATTTTACTTATTTATTTTTATGTGTATTTGGTACAGACTCTCACTACACAGCTCAGACTCGTAGTGATGCTTCTATTTTCAGCCTCCCCAGCACTGGATTACAAGTGTGTGCCGCCATGCACAATCTTGGTGGCTGGTTCAGCACACCCAAGGATGGGGCTGGTGGGCCATGTGGACCTGGGGATCGAATCCTGGTCTCTGTGCTTGCTAAGCAAGTGCTTAGTCTGCTGAGCTATCTTCCTAGCCTTTATCGGTTGATTTCTTGGTGATAGGCATTCTTTCTGGGTGAGATGGAATCTGTTTTTTAATTTGCATTGCTCAAATGACTAGTGATGTTGCACATTTTTCCATATATTTGCATGCTGTTTGTATTTTTTCATCCGAGAAGTGGGTATTCATCTCAGAATTTTTGAACTGGGGCTTTAAATTTGGGGAGGGAGGCTTTGATTTTTTTTTTTTTTTTTTGAGATTTTTATATATTCTCAGTAGTAATCCTTTGTTAGAAGAACAGCTGACAAATACTTTTTCCCACACTGTGGCTTGTCTCTTGCTATGCAAAAGCTTTTGGATCCTGCACTTGCCAGGCAAGTGCTTATACTACTGAGCTATCTCCCCAGCCCAAGCTTTTTAATAGGATGAGATCCTAGTTATTGATTCTTTGTGATAGTTCCCATATGACTGGGGTTTCATTCATAAAGTCTGCCCTACATCAGTGTGTTCAAAAATTTTACCCATTCTATCTTCCAGCAGATTTAATGTTTCTGTTTCAATATATATTATTTACTTATTTTTTATCTTTTTTTCATGATTTAATATTTTTATTGTTTAAATTTAGCAATGGTAGCCGGGCATGGTGGTGCACGCCTGTAATCCCAGCACTCGGGAGGCTGAGGCAGGAGGATCGGTTGAGTTTGAGACCAGCCTGGGCTACAAAAGTGAGCTCAAGGCCATCCTGAACTGCATAACAAGACCCTGTCTCAAAAAGACAAAAATAAATAAATAAATAAATAAATTTAACAATGGTTATATTACATATTTTCATCATCAGAATTTTTATCTTTTTTTGTATGACAGCATCTCACTGGGCTGCTCAGCCTGGACTTCAGCTCAGTTTGTAACCCAGGCTGGTCTCGAGCTCACAACGATCCTTTGGCCTCAGCCTCTCGAGTGCCAGGATTAGAGATGTGCACTACCATGCCTGGCTTTGTTTTAATATTTAGATGTTTGGCCCATTTTTACTTTAGCTTAGCACATGGTGAAGAATACGGATGCAGATTTCATCTTCAGTGTGTCAAAAGCCAGGTTTTCTAGCACCATTCACTCAAGAGGCCATCTTCCCTCCAGTGACTGTGTTCAGCACCTTTGTCAACAAGATGGCTGAGTGTGTCTGAAATCGTTTGTGCATCTTCTCTTCTGTTCTCTTGATGCTCAGGTTTATTTTTTGCCAGTATCATGCTGCTTTGATCTTAGTAGCTTTATTCAACTTCAGTCAGGTACAAGAGATGCCCTTCCTTGTTTTCATTGCCCAAAATTGCCTTTGTTATTCTAGGTCTCTTCTGGTTCAAAATGAATTTTAGGATTATTTTCTCTAATTCCCTAAGACATGCTATTGGAATTTTGAAAGGAATGGCAATAAATCTGTACAACAGTTTGGACATATGGCCATTTTCACTGTATTGGTTCTTTCTACCTAAGAGCGAGGGATATTTCATTTCCTGATATCCTCTTCAGTCTCCTTTTTCAGAGTATTTAGTTTTCAATGTAGAGGATTTGAGCTGGTGAGATGGCCCAGCAGTCTAAAGCGCCTGGCTAGGAAAGTTTAGGCAACTGAAGGACCCTGGTTTGATCCCTGGCACCACATGCTGTGCCAGCCCCACCCCCAGGGCAGGCTGAGCTGGCCATAACACAAATAAATAAATGAGGTTTTTTTTAAAAAAAAAATTAATTTTTTAAAAAAAACAATGTAGAGCCGGGCGTGGTGGCTCACGCCTGTAATCCCAGCACTCGGGAGGCTGAGGCAGGAGGATCGATACGAGTTCGAGACCAGCCTGGGCTACAAAAGTGAGCTCAAGGCCAGCCTCAACTGCATAGCGAGACCCTGTCTCAAAAAGACAAAAAAAAAAAAAAAACAATGTAGAGACTTTACTCCTTTATCAGATTGTTAGATTGATTCCTGGGTATTTCTTTTCTTTCTTTCTTTTTTTGGATGCTATTATGAAAGGTGTTTCCCTAATTTCTCTTTCTGTGAGTTTATGTGTGTATAGGAAGGTCACTGATTTCTGAGTATTGACTTTATGTCCACTGCACTACTGAATCTGCTTATTAAATTGAAAGGTCTTTTGGTGGAGGTTTTGGAGTCTCCTATGTACAGTGTCACGTTGCCTACAAATAAATCCTAACATTATTCCTTCTATTGCTTTCTCTTGTCTAACCCCTCTGGCTAAGTTTCCACAGCGATACTGAACATAAATAGAGACAGTGGGTATCCTTGTCTGGTTTCTGATCTTAGAGTGAAAGCTTTCGTGTTTTGATGGCAGATCATTTGAGGTCTGCTTCATGCCTTCAGTGACCAGATCTTTGCATGTAATTAGGGGCATTGTTTTCTCTGTGGGAACTAGCAAAAGAAGAGCCACATGATGGAATTAGTAACTGATTTAGTTTTTTAAAACTTCTAGCAAGCACAGTGGTATGCACCTGGAATCCCAGCTACTTGGAAGGTTTAGGCAGGAGGATCACAAGATCATTGCCAGCCCAGACAACCTAGCAAGACTCAAAAAAATAAGGATTAAAAACGGGCTGGGAATGCAGCTCAATGATGGTGCACTATGGGCAGGGGTCTACCTCTCTATTCACTAGCTGTTCACTCCAGCTTCTGCAAGTGTATAACAAAATGGCCAACAATATTTTCCTTGGACTAAAAGTAAAGGAGATGGGGCTGGGGAGATAGCTCAGTAGAATAAGCGCTTGCCTGGCAAGCACAAGGGCCCGAGTTCAATCCCTAGTTTCGAAAAAATATGTAAATAAATTAAAAAAATAAAAGCAAAGGAGGGAAGAAAGAGAGAAGGGACAGAGACTGAAGTGTAGTGTAACACTTTCCTAGGAAAAAGGAGGCCCCATTAGTGTTTTGTTCTGTTTCATTTTGTTTTGTGTGAGGCGGGGTCTTTTAAACTCCCATCAGTGTTCCTGCCTCAGCCTCCTGAGTGCTGGGATTACAGGTGTGCTCCACCATGCAGGCCTGAAGGAGGTCACATTGGGAAGCACTTTTTCTCTTCTACCAGCATTTTGTTTTAACTGGTCTTCCCTCTCTGTCACTTTGTTTCATTAGTTAGCATCAGACATAAAACCCAGGGTGGTTTCTTAGTCTGGAGGGGGCAGGGCAACTTAGAATCCACTCTGAGGCCTTGATGTTCGGCACATACCAGTGCCTCTGTGGGGCAACCTAGGGGCTGAAGCTCTGTGATCCCAGGGACACGCACTACAGCTGCCACAAGAATTGGGACTACGCTCCTCCACTGCTCTGCAGGCCTCTGTCCTCCCAGCGATGCCCTAATAGGCTGCACACGGGTCTCAGGGTGAGCGCAATGTGGCGAAGGGGACAGGAGTGGAGGGTGGGTGCTGTGGGCTGGACACCTCCTTCTTTCTCACTATGACCTTCAGGGATGCACAGCAGAGTCTTTGGCCCAAGCCGGGCAGATGGATGGTGGTCAAGAGTCCTTCTTCTCCAAGCTTCTCTCTGCTCTGCAGAGCAAAAGTGACCCAGGAATCGGCCTCCAAGACAGCAACAGCAAAACACACAGGAAGTCCCACCTGAGGCCGGAGGGGACAAGTGTAGGCCTGTGTAACAGGGACTCAGAGGTCAGGCAGCAGGTACTGTGCGGGTAATGAACGCACAGTGACACTCTGTATTTTACATCTGTTACCTTGGCACTGTGGGACAGAACTCTGCGCAGCTCTGCAGGAAGTCGCGTGATCATGCAGGGAGGCAGGGAGCGTCTGCACCACCAGCTCTCTGGCCCTGATTTATCTGGAGCTGGTCAGTCTCATCCCTGTTGAGGCCTAAGGACATCTCTGTTGAAACAACAATATCTGATTGCCAGCTTTTACAACACCTGTTCCAGATGCCCTGGGGAGCAGTGATTCCAGTCGTTGCCCCAACCCTGCAGAGCCCCATGGGCTGCCCCTAGATGAGATCGCCTGCAGGCAGGGACAATTATGCCATGAGAAGTGAGGCTGCCACCCCAGCAGGAGGCCTCAGCTCAGCAACCGAGGCGCTGCCCCAGAGCGATGCTGGCTCCCTCCAGCCCTCGCACAGCACCCAGCAGCCAGTCCTGGGCTTACTTGGCTGGACCACCTGGGCTGCCAACCGCCCCCTTTTGCTCCCCTTTCCTGTACAAGCCCTAAGTTTCAGGCCCTCAAAGACAGATATGGAACAGCCTTATCTGTACCTTTCAGCATAGCATTGTGGGCCCTCCCCGCCAGGATGTCCCCCTGCAGAGAGCTCTGGGCACACCCTCCCCACCCGCTCACAAGGCCACAGCCCTGTCTGAACAGCAGAGAGCTGGGAAGCCAGCGCTTGGCTCAGGAACTAGGCGAGTTTCCCTCCTGCACTTCAGCTCCTGGGAAACCCTGGAAGAAAAGCCTGCGCCCCTCAGTCGGGCAGTGTTGGCTCTTAGCAAAAGCAGTTCGGCCCTGGAGGGGAGACCCCTTTTCTCTTCTTTCTCAGGGGAGCAGCAGACCCAGAAAGATCTTATTCACAAGCCTTCTATTGAAAACTTTCTGAAAATGCAAATTTCTTCCAAGTGGAGCCTTCTTTTCAAATACTTTCAAGTTTCCTGTTCCCACTGGGAGCCGATCAGGACTTGGCCCCTTAAGCAGCATGCTGGCCTGGAAGGATTCAGAGTAACAGCCACAGCCACTGGGCAGTGAGAGGCAGAAGCCCGTGCAGCCCACCCCCCACTGTCACCGCCAAGCTGGTGCCGAGCAAGAGCTTCTCTCTGGCTTTGCCTGCACCCACTGCTATCCTGTGGGACCACCTTCATCCTGAGGTGCTGGGGACAAGTCAGTATCTTTGTCACCCACCAGACCTCCAGCCCATTGGCTGGGTGAGCCTCTATCCACCCACTCTCTCAGCCCAGGGAAGGCGGGAACGGAGCTGCAGCCTGGGCGCCCTATCCCGGCCAAGGGGGGTCTCTCTCTCCCCAGAGGTTGCCCTAAGCTGGGATGCCATCCCTCTCGGGCATCAAGTAGATGAGAGCTGAGAGAACCCAGGAGAGATCCCCTCTCTTCTCTGCATCCTCCCAGCCCACCAGACGTGGCCCCCCGATGCTGTCGGATCTTGTACCATGTAGGTTTCACCTGTGCTTGCTGCTTCTCAACAGGAGCCTTCCATGCAATATGCAGAGAAGCCACGCTGTGTCCCATCTTATTGTCAGACAGGTAGTTAGACCTCAGCAGGCCTGACACACCAGGGGGAAGTGTGCAACTAAACTAGTGTCCAAGCCAGGTGGGCATGGCTGCGCGTGCCTACAGGTGCACGCCTACAGGCACACTCGGGAGGACTGCCTGAGTGTGCAGCCAGCCAGCCTGAACCACACAGCAAGACCCTGTCTCAAATCAACAACAACAATAATAGTATCTACTGCTGGCTCATTACAGAGAGACTTTGATGCATTTATAACCATATGTTAGGTCTCAGCCCCAAAGCAGTCCTACCACATGTCCCACCCTCTCAAGGTGACACATTGTATACATTCCTTCGGACATCTGGCCACCAGGCCATCTAACTCCAGAACAAGAGGTCAGCATTCTTGGCTGCCTAAGCCTATCCATCCCAGAGGGATCAGGAAGCAAGAGGTTCTTTCAGAACCTCCTCCCTTGGGTGGGACCTGATTTAGATTAAAAATTTTCTCCTCTGGCCGGGCGTGGTGGTGCATGCTTAGAAGGCTGAGGCAGAAGGATTGGTGGGTTCGAGACCAGCCTGGGCTACGAAAAGTGAGCTTTAAGGCCAGCCTGAACTGCACAGTGAGACCCTGTCTCAAAAAGACAAAAAAAAAAAAAAAAAAAAAAAAAAAAAAAATTCTCATATATATATATATATATATATATATATATATATATATATATTTTGTTTTGTTTTGTTTTGTTTTTGTTTTTGTTTTTTTTTCTTTTTTGGAACCAGCAATTACACTCAAGACCTCGTGCTCACCAGGAAGGTGCTATGCTGCAGAGCTACACCCCAGCCCCCAGCCCTCTCTGTAAATTTCCAGCATGACTAAAGTCCCAGAGGATACACAGACCATCTACAAAGACTTGGAAGACATCATGCAATTCCTAAGTAAAATATTGATAAACATTGTAAGTACCTGGGTCCAATCTGACAGTAACTCAAACTCAAACTCAGTGAAGACACCTTCATGCCCTGCCCACTTTCTCAAATGAAGGTGTAACTCTCGGGGTGTCTACTTGGCAATAAGTTCTCCCTAGAGGTCTGAACAACCTCTGTGTCCTGACTGAATTCTTCCATGCAGGACAAAAAGTACTGCCTTCAGCCTTAGGGTCTCTGCTCAGCAGGTCTTTCTTTCTTTCTTTCTTTCTTTTTTTTTTTTTTTTTTGATAGGCTCTGGCTATATAGTACAGGATAGACTCAAACCCACTGTGTAGCTCAGGCTGGCCTTGAACTGTGCCTCAGCCTCTGAGTGGGATTACACTGGGCAGCAGGTGATTCTTTGAGGCTGTGGCAGTTCTCAGAGGAGGCAGCCCCGAGGTGGGAGAATTGGAGCTCTGGGTGTCCCTATCTCTAGCCCCCCATCTCCTTCCCTGGAGGCAAATGGCCTGGAGAGGTGCTAAGTCACCAAAGACCACTGACGCAATCAGTGGCATCCACATAAGGGAGCAGCCACTAAGGAGCTCAGACACTGGACTCATCTACAGTCCAGGAAAGTCCCTAACTTCATGGGGACAAGACATCCTCTGAGTCCTCTTAACCTGCTTGTTCATCTGTACCCTTGATTATGGACCCTGTCCTGAGCTCAGAGGCCTCACACAGGAGTGCTCAGAGGCTGAGACAGGAAGAGGACAAATTCAAGCCCAGCCCAGGCGACTGAGCAAGAACCTGTCTAAAACAACAAAAACAAAAACAAACAGAAAGGAAAAAGGGCTCTGGGTGTCACTCAGCACACAGACCCTGGGCTCAATCCCAGTTACCAGGAAAAGGGGGCTCAAAGGAGCCACCAAACTAGGTTAAGACCCCAAAGCCTCACGCCCCATATCTTCCCACCGAACACCGGAGAACAGCAGCGGCCTGACTGTGGCAGCTTCCCAGGCTTTGGGTGGAGGAGCACCATTCCCACCATCTCCTTCCCTTTCTAAGGTCCTTGTCATTTCCCGTTAATGTCATACCAGAACCTCAGCTGTGTAAACAGCACAAATATAAGGACAAACTCCACTGCGCTGGACTCCAATCTTTGTTCACCACCGCCCCTCCCCACCTGACCTGTGCCCCAGCACACCGCTGGGAGTTTGGAATTTGGGAGCTGGAAATTTGGAGTCTGAGAATAAACAGAACACAGGAGGCCCAGTGCCCAGATTTAGGTCACAATCACAAGGTTACTCTCCTGTCTGCTGCCTCTTCCTCTCCTCACAGAGGTGACCAGGACAAGGACAGAACCTTTTCCCTTATGGGCCTCAAGATGGCTCTGCCACTGCTCAGTTCATGCCCATGGAAAGCGTGGCAATGTCCTAAGGTACAGAGCAGGAAGGGCTGATGGAGACTCAGAGGAGTCCCCACTTGTCGTCCCCCAGTGCCATCCAAAGGGCCATACTCCTGGCACCCACCTCCACCACCCCCAGACACTAGGCACAGAACACACCTGTGCCAACCCAGGTGGCAACGGCCAGCTGAGGGGAGCAGCTCGGGACAATGAGTGCTGGTCCCCATTCTACCCGTGCCGCCTTTGGCGATGTCATAACCACACCAACGTGCTCATAAAAGGGACAAGGGCCAGGGTGAGTCCAAGGAGTGGGCCTGGCTGGCACTGCACTGCAAGGTTGATTTAGACCTGTGATTTCATCCCTTCCCTGCCCTTGTTCGGCACACCTAGATTTATTCTTTTCCTCATGGAATGTTTGTTCTACCAGGGTTTTCAAAGAAGGGCCACCAATGATAAGCTTTCTGATTTTTATCCCCTTGCTAATTTACCTGGTAATGCAAATCTAGATTCAAAGTTGTTTTTCTTTGATATTTTACTTTTTTCTCCTCTCCTCACCACCCCCCCCCTTTTTTTTTTTTTTTTTTTGCAACAGGATCTCATTACATAAACCAGGCTGGCCTTGAAACTGGGGCAATCCTCCTACCTTAGCCTCCCAAGTTACTGGGATTACAGGCACACCCAGCTTTTAAATTATTTTTAAATAATTTTCAACTTTTTCTTAAGTCCAAAGTCAATGTTATGAAGTCTGAAGTCAGGGAGAGGGGTGTAGCTCAGGTCAGAGTACAGGCCTGGCATGCACAAGGGCTCCAGCCCAGTGCTGCAAAAAAGAAACCTGAAGACAGGCTCATGCCTGTAATCCCAGCAGTGCTGAGGCAGGAGGATCAGTGCAAGTTCGAGACCAACCTGGGCTACAAAAGTGAGCTCAAGGCCAGCCTGAACTGCATAGCAAGACCCTGTCTAAAAAAAAAAACAAAAAACACACACAAAAAAAACTTGTCAGAGGGAAGTTTGAGAGAAGGTCTTGCGATGCAGTTCAGACTGGCCTCAAACTTGAGACAATGCTGCCTCAGCTTGCTGAGTGCTGGGATTACAGAAATGTACCACTACACCCTTTCAGAAGCCAGTCTAATTTTGGTTCCTTCCTCAGTCCGTCCAGCATCAAGCTCCTTGGAATACATTTGTAATGGCAGGAGCTTTAGCCACACAGAGACACAGCATATATCAGCCTGCAAATGTCCATGTGAGAGAAAGAGAAACTTCTATTGTATCTGTGCTACTGTTAGTCTGTTTTCAGCAGCTAAAACGAAACATCTTAAATCAGCTTTAGTTTGTACTTTTCAGAAAGCAGATTATTTTCCCCACTGTGCTCATGTTGTTCGCTGGATACCAGAGACCTCGGCTGGCAGGGGCACGCCTCAGGGACATCATGGCCTTCACTCTACCCTAAATGCCTCCCCAGGGAATTCAGGCAATGGGTGTGGGGTAGAAACTGCTCCTGGCCTTACAAAGTGACCCTGACTGAGCCCACGGCCACCCTCCTATCACTAGGAAGCCCTCTCTGCCCATCATTGTTGCCAAGAGCTAAGTTGGACAAGCAATTGCAATCCTCAACCCAGGAGGTGGGGAGAAGGTCACCATGTAACAAGCTCTGACACCACCACCACACCCCCCGCCTCACGCTGGCACCTCAGGCTGGCACAGCTGTCTTCATTCTGCTCCCGGTGCCACAGTGGTGGCTCTGCATCTCTGTTCCCCACCCAGATCCACAGAGAGGAACTTGCAGGTTCCATAATTACACTCAAAAACTGGGCGTAGTGGCACTGGCCTATAATCTCAGCTCTCTGGAGTCAGAGGAAGGAGAATCTTGAGGCCATCATGGGCTACGAAGTGAGTTCAAGGCCAGCCTAAACTTCACAGCAAGACCCTCCCTAAAAAAAAAAAAAAAAAAAACCAGGCTGAACAACTGCATCACAGACCTGATGCCCGCAGTGCAGACCCCTATGGAGCCCAGCCTTGGCTCTGCACTTTGAGCCACACTTCCACAGGAAACCAAAAGCCAAAAAGTCACATTGGCGAGGATTCCATCAAGATTCAGGGCTCTCTCTCCAAACTCTGGCTGGAAGAACTGCTGGCTGATCAGATTCACGACCATGGAGGGCCTACTCCACTGTGGAGAGGGCTGGCATCTTGTGCATCTTTGAGTCACCATTGCTTGCACATAGTAGGTGCTCAAAAATGATGTGTTTGGGGGATTCAGAAAATCCTCCTAGGGAGAAGTCCTAGGCGGGGAGGGCAGGAAAGAACATGCCTGGAGGCGAAAATTAGAGGTCACGCATGGCTGAGGAAGATTAATGTGTTTTGTGTCTACTACTGTGTAATGCTATACAAGGGGAATTAAAGGGCCTTAAGGCACTGGCCACAGAGGATATGTAAATTTAAGTGAAATCAAATAACGTGTATAAGTTTCTCCTTGGCACTAGCCTAATTTTAAATGCTCGGTAATGGCCTCCTGAGGTTGTAGCTGCAGCTTTGACACCTCAGATGAAACACTCCCAGCACCACAGAGGCTTAGTCTGCACCCTGCTGATCTCTAAAACAGAAGGAAATGTCCCTGTGCCTGTCCTGGCCTAAGACCCCAGCCCCATAGGTTCCCCCACCTGCCAAGCACCCCAGCGCACTAAGTACCTAGCCAGTATGGGGGCCTCAGCTGGCAAACGTGAAGGCCTTGCCTGTCACTCTCCTCCTGTCCCCATCTCTGCGTGCTGACCTCCAGGCCAAACCGGGACCACCCGTCAACCCAGCCCTGCGCCAAGCCTGTGCAGCTCCTCGGAAAAAAGACCATTTGCTCCAGGATACAGACAATGTCCCCTCAGGAGGGTGTGTGCGCTGTGGGCTCCATCGTCGCCGCCCCCGGGGCCAGCGCCTAGCGGTAATAACCTGTTGGACGGCAGGCGGCTGGCCGGGGCTTCCGCCGCCTGGGGGCGCCCTGCGCGAGAGCGGCCGGCCGCCTACCCGGGGTCTGGGCGGCCGGGGCGGGTCCTCCCGGCGGCTCTGCCACCCCGGCAGGGCCGCACGCACGGCGAGCTGAGCATGCAGCGCGAGCCGGAGGAGCCCGCGGGCGCGGGCGCGGCCGAGCCCCGCTTCCGCGCGCTGGTGGAGGCGGCGGGCGGCCGCGGGCAGGTGCTGCTGGTGGGCGAGCTGTGGGAGCGCGAGCAGAGCCGCGCGCTGCTGCAGGACTTCGCGCGCGCCTTGTTCCCGCCCGAGCCCGGCGCGGCGAAGCCGGGGGACGCGGGGGTCGCGGCTGCGGGGCCTGGGGCGCAGGGCACGCGCGACATCCGCGCGCCGCTCGTCTTCGTGCTGTGCCGCGCCGCGTCCCTGAGCGCGCACGAACCGCGGCGCCGCCTGCGGGAGATGCTGCGCGACGTGCGCGGGCGGCTGCGGGCAGGCGCGGCACTGGTCGGGGTGCTGGTGGCCGAGGCGGGCCCCGAGGATTCGGCGGCGCCCGGGCTGCGGCTGCTGGAGGCGCTGCTGCGCGCCGTGTTCGGCCGCCGCGCCGGGGCCGCCGTGCAGGCGGCCGCCTACTGCCCCGGCCGCCCGGACTCCTGCCTGGCGGTCCAGGCTGCTGCCTGCCGAGCCCTGCAAGCCGCGGGGTGCGGGCGACCAGGTGAGCTGCGCGGGCAGGCGGGCGCGGGCCCTGGGTGGGCTGCGGAGGCTCCGGTGGGCGACGCCCGTTAGGTCGTGACCGCCCTGGTTGTGCAGCAAGGTAAACTGAGACCCAGAGCTGCGAGGTGCCCGGCACCGGGCTTCCCTGCCCCGGAGGCCACGAGGGCAGCGAGCTGCGAGAGGCAGGGAAAGCCGAGGGGCTGGCGGTGGGTTTGGCGTGGGTGAAAGGGGACCGGGACGGGCAGGCCTGGAAGGGAAATTGCATGGGGCGCGAGGCGTGGGGTGGTGCGCGCGCGTGTGCGTGGAACTGCTTGCTGTGGCGGGGTCTGAGCTCCAAGAGAGGCAAAAGGAGGCGGGATGGAGGCTTTGGGATTCGCAGGTCGAAGGCAAGGGATGTGTGCCTGGGACTCGGTGCAGGCAGGTGCCCGGGCTGAGAACAGTCGCACAAGCTCCTGGCTCTGGGAACCACTGCCATGGCGCCTCCCTGCTGCCCCTGGCGCTCGCTTCCCACACACCTCCTGGCCTAACCTGACTCCAAGAGGAATCTGCTGTCACTCATGGAGGGGCCGAGTCTCATGTGCCCAGCACAAGGGAATTCTGGTACCCTGGGCTCACAGTGCGAGGCCAGGTGCAGCTGAGCAGGATTGGGCCCTTAGAAGGGACTCCAGCTCGGAGCTCCCACTGCTCCTCCTGCTCCCAAAGAGTGGAGGATGACCACTGGCCAGTGGCCACCTCGGCCCTCCCTGGCATCTCTTATCCAGGCTGCTTTCCCACCAGGGAGACCCAGTACCTACATGTGACAAGTGTCCCAAAGCCAGTGCTGGCTCACATACTTTCTCAGACCATAGGGCCTGTTCTGTTGGGACAGCAAAGCTGAGGCTGCAGCGTCAGGACAGGAACAGGCACAGGAGTGCTTGTGGGTCCTTGTGCAGGCTCTTTGCTGTCCTCACCTCCTACAGGAACGAAGAGACCTCCCGTGCTTTGTGCTCCCAAAGGCACCTATGCCTAGCAATTCTCTCAGGCTTTTTAGCCTCAGCCTTTCGGCTCCCATTTCCACAGGAGCTTTTTTTTTCTTTTTTTTTTCGAAGTTTTTTTCTTGTTTCAGAACTTTTTTTTTTTTTTTTTTTTTTTTTTTTTTTTTTTTTTTTTTTTTTTTTTTTTTTTTTTTTTTTTTTTTTTTTTTTTTTTTTTTTTATGGCCAGCTCAGCCCGCTCTGAGGGCAGGGCTGGCACAGCATGTGGTACCGGGGATGGAACCGCGGTCCCTGCAGCTGCCCAAGCTTTCCTAAGCAGGCGCTTTAGACCACTGAGCCATCCTGCCGGGCCCCTCCACAGGAGCTTGATGTGGCTTTCTGAGTTTGTGCACACCTGCTGGCTGTCCAAGCCCACAGAGCCTTTTGTCCCTACCTCCTCGGCACCTGGCTCATCTCTCCTCCATCAAAACTGAATTTCTCCTCTGGGAAGCCTTCCTGGAAGCTACCAAGTGGCCAGTGAAATCCCAGAACCCTTGGCCCTGTCCCACTCTCCTGCGTTCTGACCTCATGACTTGTCACCATAGCCTCTTAGTTTAGCTTAACGTCTTTCCATCTCACCACACCCTGCCTGGCTTGTTTCTCCTCCCCTTCCCTAACCTCCCCCAGCTTCAGCCCCAGCCCGTCTTTTTTTTTTTTTTTTTTTTTTTCCCTCCATCTTCTTTGAGACAGAGTCTTGTTATGTAGTTCAATCTGCTTTGAGTTCACTGTGTAGCCCAGGCTGGTCTTGAACTCAAAGTGAGCCTCCTGCCTCAGCCTCCTGAGGCCTGAGATTACAGGCATGTGCTACATGTCTAACACACAAGTCTTTTTTACAAAACACTTGCTCTTAATTTTATTCCAGATAGTCATGGATATCAGGTACTCTTCACATAACTAACTGAAGTAGCATTGTAATCTTTTGTTTTGTTTTGTTTTTATGTATTTAGTAGTCTCTCTACGCAGTTTAGACTCGTAGTGATCCCCCTGTTTTCAGCTTCCCCAGCACTGGCATTACAGGCCTATGCCACCAGGCCCAGACTCAATGGCTGGCTCAGCATCCCCGGGGAGCAGGACCAGAGAGGCATGTGGTGCCCTGAATTGAATACTGGTCCTTGAGCTTGCCTAAGCAGGTGCTTAGTCTGCTGAGCTATCTGGCTGGCCCTGTAATCCTAAGACAATTCCAGTCAATCTTATTTCAAATTATAATTATTTTATGTTATTCAATCTGTTGTAGGTTTTTTGGTCTTTTTCACTGTTGTTTGAATTTTCTGAGACACGGTTTTGCTATGTAGTCCAGGCTGGCCTCAAACTCGGGGTCATCTTCTCGCCTCAGCCTGTCAAGAGCTGGGATTAGAAGTGTACACCACCATGCCTATTGAGAAATAGTTTGAACTTAAAATGAGGGACTGAGCCAGGTGTGGTAGCACACGCCTGGAGTCCCTGGACTTATAGGCAGGACCCGGCTGACCTCTGCTCCTGGGCCTTGTGTTCTTTCTAGCAGAAGGAGCCTGGGAGAGAACTCGACTCCCAGGACTGCTGAGCCGCTTTGCCTGGAGTCCCTGGGGCCACAGGAAGGAACGAGATGCCACCCCCTCCCAAGGGTCACCTCAGAGTGAGTACTTTGGCTTCTTGGAGGGAAGGGCCAGGATTAAGGACACGAGATCAATGGCCATGGGCCACCTGCTGCATGTAGGGACCAGGCAAGCCTTGCAGGGTGCCTGTCCCTCAACAGCCAGGGGCCATGCAGGTAGGCAGGCACCAGGCAGAGCGCAGCATTGCCATACGCACCCCCAGGGAACTGTGTGGCTGGAGCGAATAACTTTCAAGCCAGGGATTGGGGCTTCCCAGGGGTGGGAATGGCAAGATTGGGAGGGATGGCACTCGAGTGGAGGTATGGAGGCAGATGGGTTCCCAGAAAGGGACTGCGCTCAGCACCCTGGAGCAAGGGGTGAAGATAGTAAAGGGCACATCTGGGGCTACTGGTGGTTTCTGAGCAGGGCCTCAAATTGGGATATGTTAGAGAAGAGGCCCGACTGTGGGGACAGAGATCAGAGGCAGAGTCCAGCTGGGAGAGGATGGCAGTGGCCCCAGGAAGGACAGTAGTAGCCTGGACCAGAGGGCTGGTACTATAGGTCAGGAGAGGCAGGAATCACAGGAGCGCTTTTTGGGGTGGATCATAGACCACTGAGGGAGGTGAGGGAAAAGCGGGGAGAAAGACTATAGGCAGCTGCTTAAAATAAACTGAGCTGAGCCTGTGACCCCAGCACTAAGGAGGCTGAGGCAGGAGGCTTGCGGTGTGTCTGAGGCCAGCCTGGGTTAGATAAGCAAGTTCAAGGCCAGCCTGAACTGCATAGGGGAACCCTGTCTCAAAAGTAAAAGTCATCACAGAAGCGACTGGCCATCTCTACGTCACTAAGAGCTCTGCTCCTATCCTGTCCTGCCCAGAGTGCATCCACACCCCAGGGAGGACGGGCTGCAGCCGAAGCCGTAGCTGAGGGATGGGAGTGTTGGAGCTGTCTTAGCATTTTGCCTAGCTAGTACAGTCGAAAGTTTGGTTTAAAAAAGATACAGCCAAGCCAAGAGACTCTCAAGTTCAAGGCCAGCCTGGACAATTTAGCAACTTAGTGAGACCCTGTCCTCTTAAAAAATAAAAAGGGGGGATGGAGAGGAGATAGCTCAGTGGTCTGAGTGCCTGCCTAGCAAGCACAAGGACCCAGGTTCGATTCCCTGTACCACATGCAGTGACATCATGCCCAACTGGTCACTAAAACTGGGTGTGGTGGCACATACCGGTAATCCCAGCCCTGGGAAGGCTGTGACAGGATGATCACTATGAGTCCAAGCTGCATAGTAAGACCCTATCCATTTAGAAAAAAATTAAAGAACCAAAAACTATTCACTTTATTTTACCACTCAGCAGTAACTACGATCAATATTTAGAGACAGACCATTCCACTTGTCTGTCTGCATACATCTCTCCCCATATTATTTAATTATCCAAATTACTTCTATATAATATTTAAATGTAGCATGCAGCAAGTGCTTAAAGTATTCTAGTGCAAACAAATGTTAACTTCAGCCTCTTGGTTGTCATTTGGGATGAGCCTGGATACTGACAGAAAAAAAAGCCGAGGCATCATTAACGATTTTACAGAAGCCCCAGGGAGTTTTCCTCAGGCGTGTACAAAAAGTCTCATGAAGGACTGAACATATTAAAATCCAAATTGCATTTATGGGCTACACCCCGCCATCTCTGGGGGGTGAGCTCCCTGGGGAGCATCTGTGGATGCTCAGGTCCCTTGCATAGAGCAGTGTTTACATGCAGCGCACACACCCTTCTGTGTCCTTTCCATAATCTCTAAGAGCAGAGTCCCCGACTTTTTTAGCACCAAGCACTGGCTTCATGGAAGACAGTTTCTCCATGGATGGGGGGCAGGGGGCTTCAAGATGACTTATGAACATTACATTCATTGTCTGCTTTACTTGTTATTATCACACTATAATATATAATGAAATAACCACGCAACTCACCATAATGCACAATTAGTGGGGGCCCCGAGCCTGAGTTCCTGCAGCTAGATGGCCCTATCCGGGGATGATAAGAGACAGGGCCACCTGAGGTGTGTGCTTCTGTCCAGGCTACTCTGTCATCTCATTTTGGAGACTGTCACTGCAGAAAACCTGCTTGACAAAAATAGAATGTAGAAAATAGAAGCAAGCTTTTCAGTACTTTTGTGGTAGTTTGGGGATATTCTGTCTTTAGTCCAGAATGTATGAGGATTTGAAGTTGTATCAAACATACTTTTAAGAGGAGCCAGCCTGATAGCTTGGCAGACTAAAGCGCCTGCGTAGGCAGAGCACAGTGGCCTGGGTTCAATTCCTGGCAGTACACTGTGCGGGCCCCGCCCTGGCGCACTGAGTCAGTGATTGAGACTGGGTGTGGTTGTGCGTGCCTGTAATCACAGCACTCGGGAGGCTGAAAATAGGAGAATCAGTGTAAGTCCAAGCTATATAGTGAGACCCTGCAGACCCTGCCCTAAATACAGGGGGGAAAAAAAATCATTTTAAGGCCACTGTCTTGCAGTCACAAGCAGTTGATCTTTTCCTAGCACAGTTAGTTCCCCTGACTGATTCACAGGTAGGTCTCAGACCCATTGCTTCCCCGTTCCAGCATCTTTTGTGGCGGGGAAGTATTGCTCCAAGTCTTCTGAAAGCTTAGACAGGTGGTCCTGCACCAGCTGGGGGAAAGATGGCCCTGGCTGTCTCTTGAAAAATCTGTGCTAATGTGTGAAAATCCCAGGGCCCACGTGTCACTCCCACAATGGCCGTTAGGCTTTGAATGAAACTTCACTGAGCAGGCTCAATATATCACGAGAGTCTGCAACTTTTGTGACCCATTCTGTGTCACTGAAGTGTGGAAGCCATTTTTCTAGAAAAAAAAAAAAATCTCTAGAGTGGCTCATAATTAAAAGAAAAAGAAAAAATTAAGGTGACTTTTTCAGCTAGCTAGCTCTTCTGTATGGACATCACAGTGTATAGACTCGCATTTTGAAGCAACCTCTGTAGCCCGAGTAGTGAAAACAGAAACCATCCAGTCATAGCACCTGTGCTGCCATGCATATATCCACTCAACGTGACCGAGTTTTCCTGAGGTGTAGTCATTCAGAGTCTAATAGCCCTGCGCTGGGGTGTTAGTTGGTCACAAAAATGCAGGTAACATACTCTCCTGCAATCCTCCAGAAAAATGCAAGCATTGTTGTGTTGTTGTCAACACTGGTAGATGGGACAATCTGGGCTGTGTACCAGGGTGACTCACTAATCCTCTCTAACAGTCGTGTTCCAATATCCCCTGTGTCTTAATTACTCTTCTGTTGTTGCTGGGACAAACATCCGACACACAAGCTTAGGGAAGGAAAGGTTTATTTAGCTCACAGTTCCTGGAGGTTTCAAGACCCTGTCCCTGCTTTATAGGGTCTGGAGGAGAGGCTGGGGCACTGCTGTGTCCAGGATAATCTACTCCATTCCTCCGCCAGACCGCTGCCTGGTGTGGGAAGGGGACCTCTGACAGCGCCTTAACAGTTTGTGCCTCTCTTGGCCACGCCCTCAAGCCCCACTCTGGTCCTTTGGCCCCACCCCTCTAGCTGTGCGCTTGATAGCCCCGTGAGTTACATGAGGCTTTGAGGGGACAACTAGATACAAACCATAACACTCTGCTACTTCACTACATTTTTCTAGTTAGGATGCAAGCTGAAAGAGGAACATGTGCCACCTTTAGAACTGTATCCTCTCCTAAAAATTCATGCCAGGTGTCCCTACCAGCAGGCAGGGTCAATGCCACTGATAGTGAGGGTTTACAGCTCCAGAAGTTCAGTGAGCCACTACAAGCAATGCTCTTGGGGCAGGCACTTTTGACGTGTGAGGTCTTCAATCATCCCTTCTATTCTTTGTGTTCAGTTTCTTCTTTTGGGGGCCAGGAAGATAGCTCCACGGCACAAGTGCCTGCCTGGCGAGTGTGAGGTCATGAGTTCAAACTCCAGTCCCACCAAAAAAAAACATTTTCGGGAGGCTGAGGCAGGAGGATTGGTGCGAGTTCGAGACCAGCCTGGGCTACAAAAGTGAGCTCAGGACCAGCCTCAACTGCATAGCGAGACCCTGTCTCAAAAAGACAAAAAAAAAAAAAAAAAACATTTTCTTCTTTTTGAAAACTCCAAAGGCTTATCTTTTAATGCAGGGTAGGTTTCATGGCTTTCTTGGATAGCCTGTCACCACACACAATGCAAAGTAAACTTAAGAGAATGCAGATCACCTGTGACAATGAGCCTATAATCTAAGTGGGGCCCTTGGTATTTTTTTTTAAGTGAAGCTCTCTCTCTGTTGGTGGTTTTCATCTTTTTCTATCTCATCACTGTCTTTTTTTTTCCTTTTCAAAGAAGCTCTCCAGTGATATTTATTTGTTACTTATTATAGCCAGGGTTAGCTTGTGGACTTACCAAATTGTGGCTGAGACAAGCATGCGGTTCAGGAGAGGCACAGGTGAAAGTGGTAAATAAATAATGGAGGGCCCACACACAGACTAAAATAAGTATCAGATTCTGACTCAGAGCCTGCCACCAATGCAGCCTATCACTGCCACTCAGTAACAGAGCTTCATTACAAGTCTGTAAGCAATTAATTTGTTCTGGTCTCTGCAGCCAGACCATCTCTGTTGATATTGATTTATATCTGCAGCTGCTGTCTAGGGCTAGCCTCACTGCCTCAGCCCCACCTCAGATGCCCCAGATAGTCAGACCATGCTTGATTTCATATATATATATATATATATATATATATATATATATATATATATATATATTTGCCTTTTTGAGGTAGGGTCTCAACTGTCTGGTTCAGACTGGACTTCAACTCACTGTGTTGCCCAGGCCGGCCTCAAATGCACAGAAATTCTCCTATCCCTGCCCTCTGAGTGCTGGCATTACAGGCATGGGTCACCATACTTGGCTTCTGCAGGATTTTGTACTGAGGACTCCATGCTGAATGCTGTTATACATTTGCTTGTTTAGTACTCTTGCTAACTTGGGACCACTAAGACACTGATTTAGGACCACGAGGGTGCTTTCCTATGTGTGAAAAGCCCTGACTCAAGCCAGCATGTAAGTGACTGGAAGGGACTCATTACTGCATCAAAAAGATGGTGTGGAGGTGGAGTCGGGCTGGGTCAGCTCATCCTTGGCTCAGTGATCCACTTCTTCCAGGACCTGGTGTTTCCCTGCTTTCACCCTCAGACTAGGAGTGAGATGATCATCACAGCTCCACTCACTACTCTTAATTATTGCCGTAGGATAAAATCCTATTGGAATTAAAAATCCTATGTTGGAACTGCTGGGCCAAAGGTTATGTCTATGTTTCAGGTTTTTGACCTGTATGTTGTAACTACTCAGTGGAGCCCACTCCTTCCCATTCAGTCCTTGCCTCCTGACTCTCAAACTTGACCTTCTGATGGCATCTGTCCTCTCTTATTCCAGAGACCCAGCAGGACTCCGAGGATGAGCTGGCTCTGACAGCGATCTTCCCCAACGGAGACTGCGAAGACCGAGGCAGTGGGCTCAGAGCCCAGGACAGGGCCACCCACCTGTCGTGTGAGCAACCTCAAGACTCTAGATGAAGGCTGGGCCTGGGGCTATCGCTGGCTCCGAGCTACAGACTGGGCCCTGTCACCGTATCAACCTCACCTGGCGGAGACTATGAAGACCCTGTCCACCAGGCGCTGCCACATTCCCAGTTGCCAGTGGGACCACAGAACTTGCTGGCACCAGCAGGACATGGGGAAAGCTGTCCTGTGGGCCCCACTCCCCTCGTAGTAACCGTCACCCTCTGTGATCAAGGATAGCGAAGTCATTTGGTCTCTCTGTGCCTCGGTCTCTCTAAGCTGCTGCACTGTGGCATCCTAGGTGTGCAGTACTCTGGGCACATGCACAAGAACACAACTGGCAAGAACTCCAGCCTGTTCCTTGGATCTGGGGTGTAGCCCTGGCTCCATCCCATGGTCTCTAGGGCTTGTTTCCTGATACCCAAGGGGGTGGTAACAGCCAGTGGCTTTCCAACAGGGACCAGGCTGCCCTTCTTGGGCAGCATTAGAAACTTGTGTCTATATGTGGCCCAGCAGGCACTAGTGTCACTGTGGAGGAGCCCTGTCCATCTCACAGTGTGAAGGTCATATTCTCCAACAGCAAAAACTTGGTTCAGTCAGAAAGCCAACTGTGGCGCCTTCGAGAATCTGCAGAGGAGCCAATCAATCACTTTGTGAAATGCTAGGAAGAGGCCCCCAAAGTGCTTTGGGCTTTCTGGGACTGTGGCTCCCAGAAGAGGCTGACATGGTCGGGGGCTGCTTGGGCCACAGCCCATAGGCCCATGTGTTGCTGGGCAGGACAGAAATAACAACCACTCCTGCCTCTGAGAAGAACGGGCCCCTCTCTGTCATGCTGGGGCTGTGTGCCAGGCCCTTTGAAATGCTGGGAGCTGCACTGATCCCAAGCAAAGCTCAGAGCCTGGGATTCAAGCCTGGGACCTGCTCTAGGCATCATATCCGAGCCTAGGGAGGTTCTGGGATCTTGCCCTCTGTGGCTGACTCAGGTAGGGTGGACGGTGTTCCCTGTAGGGCTGGCAAGGCCACGATGCGCTCTCGGGGGCAGTCACCTTTGCATCTCTTGTCCTCCCTGCTGTCTCAGGAGAAAGCCAATCCTAGGAAGGCAGAGGCAGAGGGAAAGTCTCTAGACCCATGCATTCCTGCGCACCTGGCTCTGCGCATGCTCCCCATGTGCCACACCCTGTCTGGGAGGCAGCCAATGGAAGAACAGGAAACCTTAGCTAGGGGCTCTGGGATGTTAGGGAAGGGCCCTCCCTGCTCTGTGCCTCAGGTTTGCCTCTGAACAGGGAGCCCATTCCTGCCCATCAGTGCCTCTCAGAGGGCACATAAAGGTGATCAAGACATCTTCCTGGGGATTAGGTCTGAATAATGCAGGCCGGTTGCCCTCACAGATGGGTCGAGCTGACTTCCTTTACACAGAAAGAAGTTTGACTCATGAAGTTTACTGATTTTATTTTTAAATGAGGAGACTTCATGTCATCATAGCTGCTATCTTTTTTCTATTCCTCTGTCAACTTGTCTGTAATCATTTGGTTGGAGTTTTATTGAGTTGGGGATGAGAGGACTTTTCAGTTGAGATTCGTCAAAGGCCCAAGTTAACAGTTTTAACAAATCTTTCTGCTTGTTGCCAATATTTGACACTTGGGAGACTGCACATTAAAAAAATCTAGTTTTCTGGGTGGGAACAGAGGTACCCCTTCCTGTGCCATGTCATCCTGTCCTGTCCTGTGACCTTTCACTCATGTAACACCTGCTAGTTGTCAGTCCCGTTAGACATTTGAATTTGGTGGCTCCAGGCTGAATGATTGTTTGCACAGTATTTTCTTCACTACTTTTATTACATTTTAGGAATAGCTGAAGAGGAAAGGTCTTTGTGCACCGAGATTTGGGTTCTGCCTCCTAACTGATAAGCCAGCTGAACACCATCCCAATTCATTGAGTGTGGCTGCCGTGTATGCTGTAGGAAGAGTCTGGATGTTGCTTCCCAGCAGACCAAAGAGTTGGGTGCCAGAAAGGGATGCTCTTGGGGTGGATCTCTTTCCAGGAGGGTTGGGGTGGCCTCAGGAGATGAGAGGCCTTGATTAGGCCAGTCATTCTCAGGAGCCATCAGCAAGCACCCAGTAGCCTGGCCCACCCAGGCTCTTGAGTACTAATCTCTAATATCTCTAATATGGCAATGGTCTACATGCTTCTGACTTGAATGGAAACCTCCTTACATCTAATAAAACCAAACAGTACCTCACTGGATTCTTGTCCAGACCAGAGTGAATTGCTGGGCACTGGTCCATGCCTGTAATCACTCGGGCATCTGGAGGCTGAGGCATAAGGATGGCAAGTTCAAACTCAGCCTGAGCAGCAGTGACACAATGAGACTATGTCTCAAAATAAAACCAAAAGAGGGGGCTAGGGAGATAGCTCCATGGCACAAGTGCCTGCGTGGCAAGTGCAAGGTCGTGAGTTTGAACCCCAATTCCGCCAAATAAATAAATAAATAAATAAATAAATAAATAAATAAATAAATAAATAAATGAAAAAGAGCTGGGGTTAGCTCACTGGGAAGTCTCTGGGTTCCCAGTGCTGAATGAGTTCTCCCCAGGCACTCTGGAGGGCAAGGATTCTGGGCACTTGGCCAAAGCCTCTGAAATCGTCTTTGGCCTGAGCGTGCCCTCGCTTTGGGTGAGAGCCCCACAGCCCTGCAGGCAGGAATCAGAAAACAGAAGTAAACACTTTAGTTTGTTTTTCAGTACAGGAGATGATGCTCAGAGCTTTTGCACTGAGCCACAAACCTAACCCTTTTTATATTTCATTTTTAAATTCTGATGTAAGGCCTTGCTTAGTCACTAAATTGCCCAGGCTGCCTTGAATTTGCCAGCCCCTGCCTCAGCATTCCAGAATGCTAGGATCGCAGGTATGCAGCACTACCCACAGGGGGAAGTCAATATTCAGAAGGCGATATTTTTAAGGTAGTGTTTGGTTTGTTTTTTGTTTGCTTATTTTGTCTTTCTGAGGCAAGGCCTCACTATGCAGTTCAGGCTGGACTCACAGAGACCCTCCTGCCTCAGCCTCCCAAGGGCTAGGATTGCAGGTGTCACCACCATGCCTGGCTAGCATTCAGTTTTTTAAAGATAGCATTAAGTGCTTGTCTGTGTACTCATCCGTGCTCGGAGGAGCTAAATTGGCTTTAACTGAGTCTCAGAAAAACCTCTATGTTACTCTCTTTCCTTCATATCTGTCTGAAAGAGGAGGCCCTCAGTTGCCAAAACTAACACTTCAGGGCCAACTGCTGGGGTGACATTGGTGGGTCCCTTGTATGGCTGGAACAAGGGTCCAGCCTCCATGAGGCTAGACAGTAGCCTGTTGAAGTAACCACAGGGACCTCCAGCTCCCAGAAGTCAGGTGGCCTGAACTTTGTTCTGTTTGCAGTGCAAACACAGCCAGCTGGAAGCTGGCTCCAGCTTGGTGGTCACAGACTGCTGAGGACCGGGACAGAGAGGGGGCTGGGGGGCTGGGGTGCCCCTCCTCTGTGTGGCCTTGGGCTTCAGTGGAAAATGGGGCACGGGCAGCATGGACACCAGGCCCCTGGCTGCCAGCCTTTCCAGAGCCCTCTGACCCCAGGACACTTAAGAGTTGCCTGACTGGTCACTTGGGGCTGCTGCATGGCTGTGGCTTTGGTGAGCTGAGGACCTCACTGGCTGCCTCCTGGCCTCCCCAGCTCCCGATCCAGAGCCATACCTGCCTGTGTTGCACCCAGGATGCTTTGAGCCTCTCCAGGGAGTTGAGGTCTCAGTATGCCACGCTTGGCACCCTGCCCAGTGCACTATACTCACTGGACACTTGGCTCTATCCTGTGACCAAGCAGCCCCTCAAGTCTTGGTCAGGAAACATGGCTCTCGGCCCTGGATCCCTGAGCCCTTTCTTTACCTGACCATTAGTGGCCCTAAGCCTGCACTGGCCTCTCTGTGGCCACTGCCATCCCTCCTGATGACCCCTGGGCTGGGCTGGCAGGGAGGGCTCTCCCTCAGCCTCTGCCCACTGGACTTCTCCAGCCCAGCAGCATCAGCAGCTCCTAAGAGGCCCATAGGAGAAGGCAAGTGTAGTAGGCCCCTGGCCAGGGGCCAGTGGAGATCAGCAGAGCTGGGGAAGCCCAGGCCAGGCACACCTGGAGACTTCCTGTTTCTGTAGCCATGGTTGAAAAAAGGAAAAAGAAACAGGTAAGAGTAATTTTTATTTGGGCCAAAAATATTGCTGTAACTGGAAATTTTTTGTTGTTTTTATTTTTTGGAGACAAGGTCTAGCTCCTTAATTCAGGCTGGCTTTAATTCAGGTAGGCCAGGCTGGCATAGAACTCACTGTGATCCTCCTGGCTCAGCTTACCAAGTTCTGGGGTCACAGGCTTGCTCTACCACACCCTGGTGTACCTGTAAGTTATTAAAGAAATTTGCATTCATTCCATTTTGTGTGCTAATGTGCTCGCTTCAGCAGTACATATACCATTTTGCATGCTAAGTCTTCGAATCCTATGAGAATTTTACACTTAAGAGTACAATTCATGGGGCCCAGTGGGATGGCTCAGTGGTCTAAAGCCCCTGCTTGGGGAAGCTTGGGCGGCTTCAGGGACTGCGGTTCGATCCCCGGCCCCACATGCTGCGCCAGCCCTGACCTTGGGGTGGGCTGAGACAGCCATAAAAATGAGTGAATAAACAAAGGTTCTGAAACAAGAATAAAAATAATAAAAATAAAAAACATTTAAAAATATATATATATAAAAAAAAAAGAGTACAATTCACATATTACATTTTTGCCAGGCGTGATGGTGCACACCTGTTATCCCAGGCCTCTGGAGGCTCAAGCAGGAGGGCTACATAGTGAGATTCTGTCTCAGAAAAATAAATAAGTTTTCATCAGAAATATTTGTTCTGTATTTAGAGTTCACCCAATTTACAGTTGCAAAACTAGCCACATCCTTATTGTTCCAGTATACTTACAAGCTTTTCACTAACTGAACCATCTCTTCAATTTATAAATTACATGTAAATTAAACTTTCTGTTTAAATTTTATTTTTTTAAGAATTTTTTATTTATTTTTTTCTTGTTTCAGAACTTTTGTTTGTTTATCTATTTATTTTATGGCTAGCTCAGCCTGCCCTGAGGGCAGGGCTGGCGCAGCATGTGGTGCTGGGGATCGAACCGCAGTCCCTGCAGCCACCTAAGCAGGCGCTTTAGACCACTGAGCCATCCTGCCAGGCCCTTTCTGTTTAAATTTTAATTTCAATTAATGAGAATAAAGACAATGTTTTCTGTGCCTGGGCTGTGCTCCGCAGCAGCTGTCTGCTGTCCTAGTGGACTTCATGGAGACAGGGCTACCAGGCCTTCGATGGAGCCCGCTGCAGCCACAGCACTCCACGCTGGCATAGGCCGGGCAGCCGTCTTATGTGAGGAGAGAGCCCAGGGACCCCGAATCTACCTGGATCAACTTCAGTGGCAAGGATTTATCCCCTCCGCCCAAGCCCCACTTCAGTAGCCAGAGTCCCCAGCTGCTCTTGGCTTTGTTCGAGGACGGACGTTAGGGCGTCGAGGCCCAAGGGCCTCCAGACCTAAGTTGGGGGGACGGGGGTGCAGGAACAGCTCTGCGCGCCCCCTTCAGGACAAGCCGAGACAGGCAGATATCGATGACACCCCGGCCACCGGCCACGAGCAAAGGTGGGGCGGAGCACACTAAACTGCCAGGCTGGGACGTTAACTCTGCCCTCTCCGACCAATCGCGCCGCAGCTCTACCGGCCGCCGCAGGACCAAGTCCGCCCAAGGCCCAGGCCACTCTGCGCCCGCTGGCAGGGTCCTGGCCGCCAGAGGGCGCTCCAAGTCCGGTTTGATGACCTGGCCAAGCCCTTACCCCCCACCCCCACCCCACCCTGGGAGACCACTGCAACTCTTCCCTCCAGGCACTCCGGAACTTCAGTGGAGACGTTTGCATCTGGACAGGGAACATTTGAAAACAATTCTTATTACAGTTTGTTGTTATTTTGGTCTTTGAGACAGGTTCTCACCACACAACTCAGGCTGGCCTTGATCTCAGTGTAGCCCAGGCTGGTCTCGACCTCGCAATGATCCTCCTGCCTCAACCTCTAGCACGCTGGAATGACAGGGGTGCTCCACCACGCCAGGCCCCTGGGAACAATTCTGCCCGTGGTTTCTTGGGCCTTCGGAGGGGAGGAGTCTGGGGGCCATAGGCCCAGGAGGGGACAGGTGGGCGGGGGAGGCGGAGGGAAAGGTCTGTGCAGGCTACAGCGCTGGGCCTACAAACACCTCCTGTGCGCCTTCCACAGTGCTGATGGCACCGGAACGTGGAAGGAGTAAGAGTGGTCCTTCACGGGAGGCTTCGTTGCCCAGCCGGGACAGAACAACGACGGGGGCGGACCAGATAGAGACCAGCGCATCGGCCAAGGAAGGGCTGAGGCACCAAGGCCAGATAAGGGGCGTGGCAGGGTCCACTATGGGAGCCCTGGGGTGCCAGGCAGGGCACAAGGGGGAGTGGTGACAGTGGTTAGGTCCTGGAGAAGGGGTCCTGGTCTCTCTTGCTTTGCTTGGCTGTGAAGAATGGGCTGGCAAGTTGTGAGCTGGGAGCCCAGAAGCCAAGGCTATTAGGGGCTGCCCTGGGTGAAGAGCACAGCGTGCAGCAGAGGGAGACTTCAGGCTGGGAGGGGACAGGTGGGGGCGGGGAGGCTGAGGGCAAGGTCTGCCCAGGCCTCCACGCTGGGTCTACAGCTCATAAGAGACTTTGTGATGCCAAACAACTGCATCAAGCCGAGGTGGGGCCATCTTCCCAGACTGTGCACCTCTCCCTCAATGGCAGGTGCCAAATAGGTTGCCAAATGCGCCCCATACTGAGCACTGAACCAGGGCTTCCCACTGGCTGGGCAAGTGGTCTGCCTCTACGCCACATACCCCCCGCCCTATACTCTAGATTTTCAGAATACGTAAACATATAGTATACACTGTTTCAAAACTAAATAAAATATTTGTTTATTTTTGCAATAGACTACTTACAGACTCATTATAATCATAAAGCACTCATTTGAGGCTTCTTCTTTTTCTTCTTTATTTATTTTTATCTTTTTGAGACAGCGTCTCACTACGCAGTTCAGACTGGCCCTGGGCTTACTTTGAAGTCCAGGCTGGTCTCGAACTTACAATGATCCTCCTGCCTCAGCTTCCCAAGTGCTGGGACTATACAGTCTTGTGCCACAATGTCCAGCTTGAGGGTTTCTTTTTTAAAATGTTTGTTTGTTTTTGAGACAAGATCTCACATAGCCCACGTTGGCCTCAAACTCTCAGGGTCCCTTCTGCCTCAGCCTCCCGAGTGCTAGTATTACAAGCGAGCGCCACTACGCCCAGACTTGAGTTTCTTTTGTTTTGTTTTAATTAAAGTCACTTCTCCAAGAAAACACTGGTACCGGCAGCCCTTCCCACCCCACTCCCCACCTTACCCAAAACTCCCAGTCTTGACTACTGTGGCGGTTGCTGCAATGAGACCTCCAGAGCAGCAGGGGGCGATGTAGACACCTCTCGCACATTACTCAACACCGTTTCCCTCTGCAATGGTGGGTGATGATGAGGCCTCTCTCAACAAGGGTGGCCATCATAAAGCCTGAAGTCAGAGGTAGACCAGTGTCCCCAGCGCGCGAGAGTTCGGACCTCGAGCAAGGTTACAGAAGACGAGGACACTCTTTTGTGCTCTTCAGCGCGATCCCTAGCGACGGCAGCGGCAGAAAAGACATAGGCCGGGAACGAAGCCTCGCGTACTGTCAGGCGGAGCGGCGGGCAGCCCCGAGAAGGTCGGGGTCCTGCCCAGAAGGAGCCACCGGCCAGAGCAGGCGACTGACTGAGCAGCGCTCCCGGGAAACGCGGCGGCGCGGCAGAGCTAGCGGGCCCTAGGTTGACAGATACGCGGCACGGCGGGATCGGCGAGCGAGCGGACTGGGACTGGCGAGTGCAGGGCGCAGTCATGATCACCTCAGCCGGTGAGCGCCCCGGGAGCCCGCACCCAAGAGGAGGAGCCGCGGCCGCGCCGGCTTTTAGCTGAGTCAGGGCCGGTGACTGGGGCACCTCCGCGCGGAGCGCCGGCCTGCGCGGCGCCGGCCACACAGCTCAAGCACCGGGATGTGGTTGGGGCCGTGGGACCCCGCGTCTCCTCAAGCTCGGAGGCGTCGGACCGAGTCGGCCACCTCTACCTCCCTCGGCCCGCCACACCCCCGTGCCGGCCGGGCTCCGAAGGTTTTCCGTTTTTTCTGCCTTTGTCGTTCGTGGCCGCGCAGGACCGCGGGACCGCTGGACCCCAGCCCTCGCCCGCAGATGATGGGGTGGGCTAGGATGCTCCTCGGGCCGCCTCGCTGCCGGCTGAGCGCTTCGGGACCTGACTTAGCTCTGGCCTCCTTGTAACGAAATCGGTAACGAGGCTCGAGGAGGGTCGTTTTTGGGTTCACTCCGGGAGTATTTGGTTAAAGCACCCAGGGAACTTGTGTGTTCGGTGAAAACGGCATAGTCCTGACAGCCTCTTGGAGTTAGATGCTCAGTGAAATTGTTTCCATCCACGGAAGAGCTTGAGGAGGCTCTGCAAGACAGGTTTCCTAGACTCGAGCCGTTGAGTAGGGGGATAAATGAAGGGACATTTGAAATGGGACAAGTTACAAAGATCAACTCTTGGGTTTTGGTTTTGAGTTCTTGAGACAGAGTCTCGCTCTGTACAACTATGTACAGGCTGGCCTCGAACTCATGTAGTCCTGCCACAGCCTCCTGAGTACCCCTGGAATTATAGGGATGTGTGGTGACACCTTAAGAGTTCAACTGTTCTGTTTCATTTTGTTGAGAGGGACTTGCTACGTGGGTTAGGCTGGCCTTGAGCTCACTGTGAAGCAAGGCAGGCCTTGAGCTCTCGGTGATTCTCCCGCTGCAGCCTCCCAAGTGCTGTGATCACTGCGTGGCACCACACCCAGTGTAGAGATCAGCTTTTCATAAAACCTTCAAACTCTCTGCTACAGACTGATGTATGTGAATCTGTTCGCGGCTTTGGTGTGTGTTCTTCCTTGCCTGCATACATAGCCTTCTTTTTTACTCTATATTTTGCCTCATAGATATTTTGTTGCAGACAAAGTTGTTGTAGAAGCTAGTAATCTGTTTGGTAGGGCAGTCAAAACCATATTTTTTTGTGAGGTTTGTTTATTTATTTATATATTTATTTATTTATTTATTTATTGTCTTTTTGAGACAGGGTCTTGATGCGCAGTTCAGGCTGGCCTTGAGCTCCCTTTTGTAGCCCAGTATGGTCTCGAACTCACATCGATCCTCCTGTCTCAGCCTCCCAAGTGCTGGGATTACAGGCGTGAGCCACTACGCCCGGCTCTTTTTGTGAGGTTTGGCCAAGGAAATTGGTAGAAATGCTGGGAGACAATCTTAGTTATTTTCAAACACTTAAAAGGCTGTTACCTATACCTCGAATTAGACTTTTGTCCTTGAGGGATACAGATGATTGGGAGATGGACTACAGTAGAAGGAAGAGCTTTTCCAGTTAGCAGGCTCCAGGAGTGCACATTAAATTTCTTTCCACCTATAAATTCAGGCCTCATTCTTTTTTTTTTTTTTCTTCTTCGAGAACCAGGGTTCAAGCTCACAACCTTGCACTTGCCAGGCAGGCACTTGCACCACAGAGCTATCTCCCCAGCCCCCTTATTCTATTTTTGATTTGCTTAGAATTGTTTTCTTCTCCTGTGGCCCAAACCACCATCATCTCTTGCCTGAATTGCTATATAACATCCGTAAGATTTTATTTATCCACCCATACTGCTTTCTAAAAATCTTTTTTGTTGTTCTTTTAAAAGCACTAGTCACAGAATATTCCTTTACACAGAATCCTTTACTGCTTTCATTGTAATTAGAATAAATTCCAAATTCTTAACCCAGATGCCTGTGTGAGCCCATTCCTGCCTCATCCTCTTAGTGCTGTTTTTGACTCCCTGCATTGCATTCCTGGGCCGCCTTTTGTGCATTTTCTCTCCTGATGAGCCTTTACTCATTGTACCCCTTTTCTCAGCTCTACTTTCTCAAGCTTTCTCCTCTTTTATTCTTAACTCAAATGTTAGTATTAAATGACCACTCTATTAAAACATACTGGCTGTACCCTCAAGCTGCCTCTTCTCTCCAGCCAAGTTGTGTAGTGACCTTGCGTGCTTGCCTGATCACTGTCTTTTCATCCCCCAGTAGATTTCTGGACAAGAAACTTGTTTCACAAGTCTTAGAACTTTGCTGAGCGCATGGCAGAAGTTCAGAAGTATGTCTTGAATGAAAAGAAATCAGCCAAATAGTCAAATCATGTACATCAGTCCTGAACTTTCAAGTGCAGGCTGAAAAAGCTTTGATAGAAATATGTAGAATTCCCCTCTTTAGAGAGGCAGGACAGATGATTTTTGAGATTGAGTGTATGCTGGGATTCTGTGATGAATACATAGTACATATTCATTGTCATTGTTTGTTAAATTTATTTGTCCACTCGTCTGCTTCTGTTCCAAACCTTTTGTTATGTTGCTTCTTATCCTGTGTAACTCCTGTTGGCTTAGGATCTGTCCCAGGTGCTAAATAGGCTAGCAGCTCAGTTCTAGTGTGTGTCAGTTGATTCATTTATTCTCTAGACACTAGGCCCAAGAAAGGATGAAGAAAGAGGTAAGAGGTCAGTGGATACTTTTACATTCTCCAAGAGGTTTGACTGTGAAAGGAAGTGAAAAAGTGCTTGCTCACTTGGAGGGAGACATGACATTGAGTTAGATTTGGTAGAGCCATGTGGGAACCAAGGGGGCTAAAAAGCTTAAAAGTAGTCTACTCTTTTCCCTTCCTGCTCCCCAAAAGCAACCTTTTCTTTCTTCCTTTCTTTCTTTCTTTCTTTCTTTTATTTATTTATTTTTTGTCTTTTTGAGACAGGGTCTCAATGCGCAGTTCAGGCTGGCCTTGAGCTCACTTTGGTAGCCTAGGCTGGTCTCAAACTCACATCGATCCTCTTGTCTCAGCCTCCCAAGTGCTGGGATTACAGGCATGAGCCACCACACCTGGCATTTTTTTAAAATTTTTATTTTATTTTCTTGTTTCAGAACTTTTGTTTATTTATTTTTATGGCCGGCTCAGCCTGCCCTGAGGGTAGGGCTGGCGCAGCATGTGGTGCCGAGGATCGAACTGCAGTCCCTGCAATCGCCTAAGCTTTCCTAAGCAGGCGCTTTAGACCACTGAGCCATCCTGCTGCCCCCCCCCCTTTGTCTTTTTGAGACAGGGTCTTGCTATGCAGTTCAGGCTGGCCTTAAGCTCACTTTTGTAGCCCAGGCTGGTCTCAAACTCACACTGATCCTCCTGCCTCAGCCTCCCAAGTGCTAGGATTACAGGCGTGCGCCACCACGCCTGGCTAAAGAATTTTTTATTTTTATTTTTCTTGTTTCAGAACTTTTGTTTGTTTGTTTATTTTATTTATTTTTATGGCTGGCTCAGCCTGCCCTGAGGGCAGGGCTGGCACAGCACATGGTGCCCCGGATCAAACCGCGGGTCCCCGCAGCCACCTAAGCTTTCCTGAGCAGGCACTTTAGACCACTGAGCCATCCCGCTGGGCCGAAACCTTTTCTTTTTTAACCCTCAGTGCAGGCAATTGAAGTTGGGACCCAGCACTTACCAGGCAGGTGTTTATTCCACTGAGCTATCTCCTCGCCAACCCCGCCCCTTTTTTTTTTTTCTTTTCATTCTTTTTTGTCTTTTTGAGATAGGGTTTCACTGTGTAGTTCAGGCTGGCCTTGAATTCACTTTGTAGCCCAGGCTGGTCTCCAACTCTCAATGATCCTCCAACCTTAGCCTCCCACATGCTGGGCTTACAGGCATGCACCACCATACCTGGCTCAAAGCAACCATTTTATTTTTATTTATTTATTTATTTTATTTTATTTTATTTTATTTTATTTTTGTCTTTTTGAGACAGGGTCTCGCTATGTAGTTGAGGCTGGCCTTGAGCTCACTTTTGTAGCCCAGGCTGGTCTCGAACTTGCACTGATCCTCCTGCCTCAGCCTCCCGAGTGCTGGGATTACAGGCATGAGCCACCACGCCTGGCAAAACAACCGTTTTAAACATGTAAAATTGTGTCTTGTGGAATGTACCTCCATACTGAGGAATAGTATCCAAATATTGCTATAAATTGGCTCAGTAATTTTAGATACTATCTGCTGAGTTCTTACTATGGCATAAGAGACTTTTAGAATCCTTAGACCTTTCCCATTCCCTCTTCCATCCAAAGGAGGGTTCTACTTGCTTGCTTGCTTGCTTGCATTCCTTCCTTCATTCATTCTAGCTCAGGCTGGCCTTGAGCTCACTCTGTAGTCCAGACTGGCCTTAAGCTTCTAGAGAGCCTCTTGCCTTGGCCTCCCAACTGGCATGACAGGTGTATGCACCAGGCCCCACTTCCATTGTCTTTGAGATATGAGGTATTAGTGTAGGCAGTATATACTAATATTTAGTTCTGTTCAGTGACCAGAAACTGACTTTCTAGGACAACTGTGTAACAAATTAGTCACAAGTAGAACAAAACAGAAGAGTATAAAAACATGTATGAGGCAAAGGATCACAAGTTCAGGACCAGCCCCTATAGTTTAGAAAGACACTAGCCGGGCGTGGTGATACAGTCCTGCAATCCCAGCACTCGGGAGGCTGAGGCAGGAGGATCAGTGCAAGTTCGAGACCAGCCTGGGCTACAAAAGTGAGCTCAAGGCCAGCCTGAACTGCACAGTGAGACCTTGTCTCAAAAAGACAAAAAAAAAAAAAAAAAGAAAAAAGAAAGATACTGTGTCAGAAGAAGATAAAAAGGGCTTGAGATGGAGCTCACTGGCAGTGCATTTGCTTCACATGCACGGGGGCCTAGGTTCAAACCTTAGTACTGCCCCCCTCCCCAAAAAAAAAGTCATTCAAGTGTGCCATTGATTGATGATAGGATATCCATGGCATTTTTAGTAACAAATGATCTGATATTCTAACATCATCTCTTCTACATGACTGGCCCCCTTCCCCCATTTATTTATTAATTTATCCTTTCTCCTTTCTGTTTAGCTTCTCTGCTCTGGGTATGTTATACCAACCTAGAGTGTCTAGTTCTTTTTGCTTTTATATATTTTAGGATAATACTGTGCTTAGTTCTGCTTGTTAGATTTTGTATTCTTTCCCATATGGCATCCTAACAATTATTGAAGTAGTTGACAAATCTATACTTACCAGTTAGAAACAACTGAACTTGTGCCACTTTCTGTTTTTGTGAAATAAGGTCTTGCTATGTGTTTGAGGCTGGGCTTGAATTTACTGTATAGCTCTAGCTGCCTTCAAACTTGAAATGACTCTTCTGTCTCAACCTGTAGTACCAGGACTACAGGTTGCCCCACCACTCCTGGCATGGTTGCTCTTTTGACTCTGTGAGAGAGGGAATCGCTCTGCAGCTCAGACTGGCCTTCACCTCACTTTGTAGCTCAGGCTGGTCTTGAACTTGCAACAATCCTCCTGCCCTACCTCGCAAGTGCTGGGATTACAGACATGTGCCACTATGGCTAGCTTGGCACACTTTTCTTTTTTGAGATGAGGTCTTGCTATGCAGTTCAGGCTGGCCTTGAGCCTCTTTTGTAGCCTAGGCTGGTCTCAAACTCACACTGATCCTCCTGCCTCAGCCTCCCAAGTGCTGGGATTACGGCATTCACCACCACACCCAGCTTGACACACTTTTTAATCCGTCACAGTTTTTATTTTTCCCAGAATGGCTTTAAGACCTATCTGCAAGACACTGAGAAAGTTTTTTCTTTATGGAATAAAGATGAAGTTTCCCATATCTTTTTTCATTGGTCCCTTCAACATGACATACAACTGTATCCTTCTGGAGACGGTAATTATTTCCTTTATTCTCCTGTGTGCTAACCTATTGAGGTTAAGTTGTATAAGGAATACTATGCTTGAGTTGTAGGATTTAGGGTGAAGCTGGCCTTGAACTCACCATGTTGTCCAAGCTGGTCTCCCAACTCACAACGATCATCTTGCCTCAGCTTCCCAAGTACTGGAACTACAGATGTGCACCACCATGCCCGGCACAACTGCTCATCATTTAGTGATTTTTGTCTGGTTCCTTGTGATTGTGCAACAGTACTTTAATGTGGACACCTTGAAATAACTAAAATGTAGTGCTCTGTTAACTTGATGCCTAAATGTTTTTCCCCCCTAAGTAATTGTGTAACTATTGGTTTGTATAATTGATTTCTAGAATTGTATGAGACCAGTGGTTGTCAGTCTGTAGCAGAATCACAAGAAAAAGAAAGAAAAAAAGTCACAGAGAATCTTATTGCTGGATCCCAAGCCCATATTTTTCTGATTCAGAAGGTTGAAGAAGAACCAAAGATTTGCATTTGCTTCCTGATGCAGCCAGTGCTGTTGGTCTGAAGCCACAGATAGTTTTTGAATTAGGCACATGAGATGATATGTATAGTGTCATGAAGGATTGATAATTCTTTTTTTTTATGATACATCCACTTTAAACTAACTTTCTCTCTCTCTCTCTCTCTCTCTCTCTCTCATGGCTGGCTCAGCCTGCCCTAGGGGCGGGGCTAGCACAGCATGCGGTGCCAGGGATCAAACCATAGTCCCTGTGGTTGCCTAAGCAAATGCTTTAGACCACTGAGCTATCTCACTGGCCCCTGTAGACAATTCCTAAAGTATAAACATCAACAATTTTAAAGAAAAATAATCATTCCCCTAGTGACATCCCTCAAAAACATGCCTTTCTTTTGTCATATGGTTTTGACCAAGAATTAATTTTTGAGTTAACATGTTTCATAATTGTAATACATCTTTTGTCTTATAGCTGGAATTATTTCTCTTCTGGATGAAGAAGAACCACAGCTTAAGGTATGAGCTGAAGAAAAAAAAAAAAATCACTAAACTTACTATGAATTGTGATGCCTTTTGAATTTTATATGTGTATGTCACTATGATTTAAAGTAATCATCCCATGTGCCCTGTTGCCAATCACTGAACTAGAGCCAGAGAGGAAAAGAGTAACTGATTTTCCTTGAGTTTATCAAAGCTAAAGCAAAACTTTAAAATAGTAATTCTTGAATTACTCTCCATTTCTGTAAGAAACTTTTTTTTTGAGGGACTGGGGTTCAAACTCACAACCTTGAGCTTGCCAGGCAGGCACCTGTGCCACAGAGCTATCTCCCCAGCCCCTACCCTCCATTTCTCTTTCTTTTTTTTTTTTTTTGTCTTTTTGAGTCAGGGTCTCACTATGCAATCCTGGCTGGCCTTGAGCTCACTATTGTATTCTGGGCTGGTCTCAAACTCACACTGATCCTCCTGCCTCAGCCTCCCAAGTGCTGGGATTACAGGCGTGCGCCACCACACCCAGCTTACCCTCCATTTCTTTTATCAACTGAAAACACAAAAGGCTGTGGTTTTGGGGTTTTTTTTTTTTTCTGTACACATAAAGTTATTTTTATTTGATAGATATTTGGAAAAGCAAGCAAAATAGTTTGGCAGATTAAAGCATCTGCAAGCAGGCACAGGAGCAAGGGTTCAATCCCCGGGCCTGCTGCTGTGCTGGCACTGCCCCTGGAGCACGCTGAGAGGGCAGTTGAGACTGGACATGGTGGTGTGCGCCTGTAATCCCAGTTCTTCAGAGGCTGTAAACAGGCAGATCACTACAAAACCAATCTAGTAGTGAGACCCTGAACACCCTGAAGACCCTTCCCTTGAAAAAAAAAGAAAGAAATTTAGAATGTGCTTTAAGTACATAGCGCTAAACACCTACATTTATTTCCATCTAAGCTGCAACCTGGAGTCAGTCATTGATTCTGAAAGGAAAAACCTTCCTGATGATAAAGGATGACATTATATAGTTTGTCTAGTGTTTATGTTTTGTGTTTGTTTTTTTGAGGCAGAGACTCACTGTGTAGCCCAGGCTGGCCTTGAACTCATAGCAGTCTTCCTTCCTCAGACGCCGAAGTTCTTGGAAGTTTAGTACTGTTTTGTGACTGAAAACAAAAAGAAAATGTGTAAATTCAGAAAAAAGTATGTTAGTTTACAAATATTTGCCATACATTAGAATTCTTAATGACTATTACATAGGATTTGACCATTGATTTGTTGAAAATTTTTTAGATAAAGGGCATTGGATAGTCTGTCTCAAAATAGAAATTTTATTTTTTACAGGAATTTGCACTACACAAATTGAATGCGGTTGTCAATGACTTCTGGGCAGAAATTTCTGAGTCTGTAGACAAAATGTAAGAAATTACATTATTCCTATAAATTTGAAAAATAGTTAAGTTTTAATATGTGAATATGATCCTTATGGCTTACTAATTTATTTAGAATTATATGGCTAAATTGTAGCTTGAACATTTATTTATTTATTTATTTATTTATTTATTTATTTTTAACTTTATTTATTTTATGGCTGGCTCAGCCTGCCCTGGGGGTGGTGCTGGTGCAGCATGTGGTGCCAGGGATTGAACCGTAGTCCCTGTGTTTGCCTAAGCTTGCCTCAGCAGGCACTTAGACTGCTGAGCTATCTTGTCAGCCCCTGTAGCTTGAACATTTAGGTTTGGGATTTTTAAGGAAAACCATAGCTTGAATAAAGCCTGTCCTTCATTTCTTTCAGAGAAGTTTTGTATGAAGATGAAGGTTTCCGGAGTCGACAGTTTGCAGCTTTAGTAGCATCTAAAGTATTTTATCATCTGGGAGCCTTTGAAGAGTCTCTGAATTATGCTCTTGGAGCAGGTGATCTCTTCAATGTAAATGACAACTCTGAGTATGTGGAGACTATTATAGGTAATTATCCTTGGCCTGCCATGGCTTTATCTTGCTGGCTTCCTGCTTCCTCTAGTACACAGGTTGTCAACCTCTTGGCTTGCCTAGGCCACATCAGAAGAAGAGGAACACAGTTAAAATGTGTAATATAATTACGTAAGTAACAAAACTTTTCAATTTTATTAGATCCTTTAAGAAAGATAGCAGTATAAGCACAGAACCAGTGTGATAGTTTACCTTGTTTGTGTGAAACTAACAGATCAGTGTCTGATTCAAAGGAAGCTATGGCCCATTCCAGGTTATTTGGCCATTATTCCACAAAGGTAGGTTAAACACAGCCTTTATTTAAGACACTTAATAGTTGTTTTTGTTGTTGTTGTTTTGTTTTGTTTTTTAACTTTATTTATTTATATTATGGCTGGCTCAGTCTGCCCTAGAGGTGGGGCTGGCGCAGCATGTGTTGCTGGGGATCGAACCACAGTCCCTGCAATTGCCTAAGCTTGCCTGAGCAGGCACGTTAAACCGCTGAGCTATCTTGCTAGCCCAAGATAGTTGGGCTATAGTTTGATTAATGTAAAGAAGTCTAATTTATTTTTGTGTAATAATTGCTACTGTAGACCTTGTAAAACATCATCAATAATAGTCAAAAAGGTTCTTTTGAAACTGAAACAGCAACTGTTTTGAGTAAGCAGCTAAATCAAGTGGAGTAACATAATTTTGGTTAAAATAAAACAGAAATATAGAAATTTGAGTAGTGTAATCCTTTAGGCTGACCTTGTCCCAACTAAGCTGTCTTGAGTACCTGACAATAGTATGAAACTTACTGGAATTAGTGTATAGATTTTTATAGTAGATCATTATAAAGAGGACAGTTTTAATTAAAAATATAAGTTGTGTAGTTTTAAAATTCTGCTTATAGTTGTCAGTGTATATGCTTATAAAAGTAGATAGTGTCTGTGTCAGTTAATCTCAGTTGTCAATCCGACTAGCTTGAGTCTGCGTAGGGGATTAATAAAGTGCACTTCCCATGTGTCGGGGGAGGTGTGAGGTGTTACTTTGGCACTAGATCAGGTCCCTGGCCCCTTTCTCCACCACTGTCCCTCTGCTCTGTTTCTTGCCTCTGTAGGTGAGCAGCTTTCTTCCTCCAAGGCCTACCCTGTTTCTGCCTTGGAACCACCCAACAATGGACTAAAACTACAGGCCACATAAATCTGGCGTCTGTGTCGTGGAGATCAGGTGTTCTGTCCCAGCAGTGGGAATGTTGACCAGTACAATGTCCTTCCTGGTAGTTTGGCCCCATTTAGAAAATAATCAAAATTACTTTATTTTTTCCATAGCAAAATGTATTGATCACTATACCAAGCAGTGTGTGGAAAATGCAGATTTGCCTGAAGGAGAAAAAAAACCAATTGACCAGAGATTGGAAGGCATTGTGAATAAAATGTTCCAGCGATGTCTAGATGATCGCAAATATAAGCAGGCTATCGGCATCGCTTTGGAGACACGAAGACTAGATGTCTTTGAGAAGACCATACTAGAATCGGTAGGTAGACACATCATTTTAGAAGTTGTTCATTGTGGGGAAATCTACAAAGCAATTATTCACACTCCTAATGTCTTAGGTAGAGAACAGAAAATGTACTTTAGGGATGTGTGTGTGTGTGTGTGTGTGTGTGTGTGTGTGTGTGTGTGTGTGTGGTCATAAGAATGAACACATAAGAAACTTTGTGGGGTTGTTTTTTTGTTTTTGTTTTTGTTTTGTCTTTTTGAGACAGGGTCTCACTATGCATTTCAGGCTGGCCTTGAGCTCACTTTTGTAGCCCAGGCTGGTCTCAAACTCCCACCAATCCTCCTGCCTCAGCCTCCCAAGTGCTGGGATTACAGGTATGCTCCACCACACCTGGCCTAATGTTATCTTCTGATCTTACTTTGCATCCCGTTTCCATGTAGGTAGAACTATGAAACAGTACCTTTACTATTTTGTGGTGTAATGCTATTTTAAATTAATATTTAATTTTTAAAATTCCATGAGTCAGAGATGGATATATCCCAGTATTACAACACCTGCCTGACAAGTGCAGTGTCTTGAGTTCAATTACTGAACCCTCCACACACAAAAATGCCATTAATCATACACTGCTGAGTTGATTTCATCATACACTGGTGAATCAACAATGTGCTTTTCAAGAAACACTTTTATAACTTTCCAGTATTCTTCTATACGTTAAAGGACTGTTATAGGGTAGTATCTAAAGTTTTGGGCTTTTTGGCTCTCTGAGCAGCACCATGGCGGTAGGCAAGAACGCGCCTTATAAAAGGCGGCAAAAAAGGAACCAAGAAGAAAGTGGTTGACCCATTTTCTAAAAAAGACTGGTATGATATGAAGGCGCCTGCTATGTTCAACATAAGAAATATCAGAAAAACACTCATCACCAGGACTCAAGGAACCAAAATTGCATCTGATGGGCTCAAAGGCCGTGTGTTTGAAGTGAGCCTTGCTGATCTGCAGAATGATGAGATTGCCTTTAGAAAACTCAAGCTGGAGCCGGGCGTGGTGGCTCACGCTTGTAATCCCAGCACTCGGGAGGCAGAGGCAGGAGGATCGGTGTGAGTTCGAGACCAGCTTGAGCTACAAAAGCGAGCTCAAGGCTAGCCTGAAATGCATAGCGAGACCCTGTCTCAAAAAGACAAAAAAAAAAAAAAAAAAAAGAAAACTCAAGCTAATTACTGAAGATGTTCAGGGCAGAAACTGCCTGACTAACTTCCATGGCATGGACCTCACCCTCGACAAAATGTGTCCCATGGTCAAAAAATGGCAGACCATGATCGAAACTCATGTGGATGTCAAGACTACCGATGGTTATTTGCTTGGACTGTTCTGTGTTGGCTTTACTAAAAAACGCAACAATCAGATATGGAAGACCTCTTATGCTCAGCACCAACAGGTCCGCCAGATGCAGAAGAAGATGATGTAAATCATGACCTGAGAGGTGCAGATAAATGATTTGAAGGAAGTGGTCAATAAACTGATTCCAGACAGCACTGGGAAAGACAGAAAAGGCTTGCCAATCTATCTACCCTCTTCATGATGTCTTTGTCAGAAAAGTAAAAATGCTGAAGAAGCCCATTTGATATATCTGTTTAAGATCCAGATTTTTAATAATGATAAATAAAAGTCCTATTTGTGAAAAAAAAATAAAGTTTTGGGCATGTTTGTAAAAACATGTACGGGTCAAAGTTTCCTCCTAGGGAGAGCACAAGGTATATAACAGCACTAAATGCTTGAGTCACTCTTCTAAGATTTGTGTTTCCTAGTCTCACTTGAGCACTGGCACTAGATCAGGAAATATGTAAAGCTGGAAGCAGAAATTCTTTGGTAGAGCCAAATTGTGAAGCATAACTACTCAGCATAGGAACAGCTGAAATATCTTTTCAAAACTAATACCACATTGTTGTAGAATATATTACATAGTATATGCCCAGCCCAACATAGTAACAGGATCTTATGGGGATCTTTAGTGATCATTAAATATGAAATTGTTTCAACCCCCTTTTTTTTTACATGAAAATAATGGAAATACTTAATTCCTTTTGTTGCTGCTGCTGTTGTTTTGTTGTTTTTGATTTGGTCTTTTCGATTTTTTGAAACCGAGTTACTTTCAGCTCAGGCTGGCGTTGAGCTCACGTGGCAGCCCAGGTTATTCTCAAATGATCCTCTTGCCTCTGCCTCCCTGAATGCTGGCATTGCAGGGGTGTACCACCATGCCCAACTAATTCTTCTAAGATAGTCCTATAGCTAGGCATGGTGGTATACACTGTTTATCCCAGCAGAGGCAGAAGGATCATAAATTTGAGCCCTGAGAAATCCTGTCTAAAAAATAAAACAAGAAAACAGTACTACTGGGATTTAGCTCAGCATAGCCTGGGTTAAACCACACAGATTTATAGGCTTCTCTCTCTCCTCTTTATTTTAATTTTAAAAAATTTTTGCTACAGGGGATCAATCTCAGGACTTGTGCTTGCCAGGCAGGTGCTGAAGACACTGAGCTATCTCCCTGGCCCTGACTTCTCTCTAATAGAGCTTAAATTTTTAAACCAAGGGGTTTAAGTTATTGGCTGCCCTGAAAAACCAAGAGGGTAGATTAAAATAGTTCAGGTTCTAGGGGCCAGCAAGATAGCTCAGCAGACTAAAACACCTACTTAGGCAAAGCACAGGGACCACGACAGTTTGAGGATCCCCAGCACCATATTCCTTGCCAGCCCTGACCCCAGGGTGTCAGCCAGAGTCTGGACATGGTGGTGCATGCCTGTAATCCCAGCACTGGGGAGGCTGAATACAGGAGGATCGCCACAAGACCAAGCTATGTGGTGAAACCCTGTAACAACCAAGTACATGAATAATTTAAAAATAAAAAAGTAGTTTAGGGGCTGGGGAGATAGCTCCGAGGCACAAGTGCCTGCTGGGCAAGTGCAAGGTCGTGAGTTCGAACCCTGGTCCCACAAAAAAAAAAAAAAAAAAAGTAGTTTAGATTCTAAATAAATGTAATGCTTCAATAACCACATAATAATGTGTCCTTAAATTATCTCTTTCAGAGTGATGTCCCGGGAATGCTAGCTTATAGCCTCAAGCTCTGCATGTCTTTAATGCAGAATAAACAGTTCCGGAATAAAGTACTAAGAGTTCTAGTTAAAATCTACATGAACTTGGAGAAACCTGATTTCATCAATGTTTGTCAGGTAATTACACTGTATTGTGTTACATTTTCCCACTGTGCTCTGACATTTTACAATGTAACTACATTATAGTTTATTATGTGACATTATATTACTATAGTATGTATATTTCAGTTGATCCTTATAACAGGCCTATCAAGGTAACACGACTTGCATTCCTTTTTGTTAACAAAAAATGGAATTTTACAACACTAAAGAACTTTGTTACAATACGTGGCCAACTCAGCCTGCCCTGGGGGTGGGACTGGCACAGTGTGTGGTGCTGGGGATGGAACAGTGGTCCCTGCAATTGCCTAAGCAGGCACTTTAGACCACTGAGCCATCTCGCCAGCCCCTACATTCTCCTACATTTTTGTTTTTTTTTTTAAATCAAGCAATTAAAATCTTGGAAACAAAAAAAAATAAAATAAAATAAAATCTTGGAAACGAAGTTAGGCAAAAAGAAGATAAGCCAGGTGTGGGGTTTTTTTTTTTGTTTGTTTTGTTTTTGTTTTTGTTTTTGTTTTTGTTTTTGTTTTGTTTTGTTTTGTTTTAGAGCAGGGTCTACAAGGTGTTCAGTGTCTCACTACAACACTCAGACTCGTAGTGATCCACCTGCTTATAGCTTCCCAAGAGGTGGGATTGTAGGTATGCCACCACAGGTGTGGTTTTGAATACATATCTATAATCCCAGCACTCGAGCATCACAGATTTAAGCCCATCCTGGCAGTTTAGCAATTTAAGAAGACCCTTTTTCAAAGTAACTAGAATAGAATGATGTAGCTCAGTTTTTGGAGTTTTGTTTAGAGGGAGATCTGCTTTGTTCAGTTCGTATTTCAGTTTCATCTCTTGGACTCTTTTTTTTTTTTTTTTTTTTTTAATGTATTTGGCATAGGGTTTCACTATGTAGCTGGGATTTTAGTGATTCTCTTGAGTTCAGCCTCCCCAGCACTGGAATTACAGGCATGTGTGCGCCACCACGCCCAGACTCAGTTGCCAGCTCAGTGTGTCACATGCAGCATGGGGTATTGAACCTTGGTCCTTGCACTTGCCAAAGCAGGTGCATCCACTGAGCTGTCTTGCCAGCTCCCCTTCCCCCACCCCTTTTCTGTGTGTGTGTGTGAGGAATCAAATTCATGACCTGCCTGTTAAGCAGGTCATGCTGCTGTTTAGTGTATGCTGCCAAACTACATCACCAGCCCACAATTTTGTATCTTGTTGCTATTTTATTCTTTGTCCTTTTATCATTTTTAAAATGTTTGTTTTAAAGTGTATACATTTTGGGGGCTGGCAAAATGGCTTAGCAGTCTAAAGTGGCTGCTTAGGCAACTGCAGGTACCTCAGTTTGATCCCCAGCACCACTTGCTGTACCAGCCCTGCCCCCAGGGCAGGCTGAGCCAGCCATGATATAATAAATAAAGTAAGTAAGTAAGTAAGTGTATTTTGTTAACAGGTAGTACATCCACATAGTTTAAAATCCAGAAAGAACCACAGAACTGGGTTTAGTATTACACATCCATAATCCCAGCTACTCTTGAACTTTTACCATAGGTAGATTACAAGTTTAAGACTAGCCAGGGCAACTTAGGGAAACTCTGACTGAAAATAGAAAGAGCTGGGAAAGTTAGCTGGCTGACCCTGGGTTCATTCCTCAGTACATAATCCTACTCTAGATTTAAATCGAGTTCTTAACAGAAAAATCCTAATTCGTTGGGTAATTTAGCTAATACATGTGAGAGATTGTAATAATAAGAGAAGTGGTGGTAAATTTGATCCCTTTTGTCCTGATGTAGCACAATATAATATATTAAGTGAGTAATTCCTTCAAGATAGAGTGATGCAGAACATACAAAATAACGAGCACCTGGGTGTAAATTATAAATAGGATGTAAAGAAGCTGATACTCGTTACAACCAATATTGAGTACCAAGTAACAAGTGAAATAGTAAGACCTAGGAATATAATTTATATGGACTTTTTTAATGGCAAACAGATGCCTTTTTTAGGAAGACTACAGCTAAAGTTGGACTTATGAATAGAATGCTGACTTGATATTCTGCCCCAGTTTGCCTGTGCTTATGTTTGTTGACTTGTGGTACAGATACCTTGCAGATACAGCTTTCAGTTATTGTGTGCTCATTCTTTTTTTTTTTTTTTTTTTTTTTTTTTTTTTTTTTTTTTTTTTTTTTTTTTTTGTCTTTTTGAGACAGGGTCTCACTGTGCAGTTCAGGCTGGCCTTGAGCTCACTTTTGTAGCCCAGGCTGGTCTTGAACTCACACCAGTCCTCCTGTCTCAGCCTCCCGAGTGCTGGGATTGCAGGCGTGTGCCACCACACCTGGCTTATGTGCTCATTCTTTATCTCTGTTTCAGTGCTTAATATTTTTAGATGATCCTCAAGCTGTGAGCGACATCTTAGAAAAACTGGTCAAAGAAGACAACCTCCTCATGGCCTACCAGATCTGCTTTGATTTGTATGAAAGTGCTAGCCAACAGTTTCTGTCCTCCGTGATCCAGAATCTTGGAACTGTGGGTACCCCCATTGCCTCTGTGCCTGGCTCCACCAACACAGGCACTGTTCCGGGTTCTGAGAAAGACAGGTATAAGTTACATTTTCTGCATCATAACTGATTGATCAATCTGTATTTTATTTTGGGAATAGTTATACTGTTCATAAATAGCATATTCAAAAAATAGATTCAGCCAGTAACAGGCTATTACTCTTTTTTGCACTGTACTGGCACAGAAAGGAAAGCCAAACCTGAGAAGAAATAATGCTTATCTAGTGATGAAGCCTACCAGGTTTCATGAGCAATAGTTACTAAAATAAGTTAAAACTATAGGGGGTGGGCAAGCTTTAAAACATCTTCCTTAGACATGTCTGGGCTAATTAGAAGGAAAGAAATATTTTCAGCCTTTTGCACTTCTGGTGGAGTTAAATATCTAAATTTCTTAGATGAATATAGTATCAGATTTATTTTCCTGTGTTTCTTTATGCATTTAGACCAATTACTCAAAAGTTTATGCCTTAGTTATAGCTACTTATTTTGCTTCTAAAGTTGGTCACATAATGTTCACTTTGGCAGCCTATATACTAAAATTGGAGCAAAGTCAGTCACACAAGCAATGAGATTCATACTTCTGGAACTTAAATGTTGCACCCCTCTAAATTTGTAATATCTTCCAGATAAAATTCAGGGTCTTGATAATAGTTTGTAAGGCTGGACAGTTGTCTTCTTTATTCAAAGGTTCTGCATCTACAAGTTTAACCAACTAAGGGTTGAAAATAATTAGAGTGGGGTACATCTGTACCTCATGTGCAGGTTCCTCTTTTTTTTAGGGAAGAGTCTGTAGGGTGTTCAGGGTCTAATTACTAGATCAGACTCTTAGTAATCTGCCTGTTCACAGTCTCCCAAGAGCTAGGATTACAGGCACATGCTACCATACCCAGTCTCAGTTGCCAGCTCACCAGTGTCCGGTGGGGGTGGGGCTGGCACGGGAGTGTGCAGGTTCCTCTTAACCCTAGACAATGTACTAGAACAGCTGTTTGTGTGACTTTTGCATGTACATGTAATAGATATTATAAGTCATCCCTGATTTAATGTACATGAGAAGAAGATGTGCTTTGGTTATGGGCAATCACCATGTCATTTGTATGTGATTTTGAGCATCTGCAGATTTCAGAGCTGAGCATTCCTGGTCTGGTGTCTCTCTGTGCCCTCAGTGTATGTCTTCTTTCTCACAACCTCTAGACCTCTCTGACCTTCTTGCTGTTCCTCAGAATTACTAAATATATTCCTGGCAGCCGGTTTTCTTGAAGTCACTTTTTATTATTTATTTTATTCCCTTGCTCTATTTTTAGTCTTCATTGGGAGCCTTCTGTCAAAGGTGTGCAGATCCCCCTTTTCTCTTCATCTGTGTTGTAACTTCCTTTTGAATTCCTTTCTGCTTCAATGCTTTTTCTTTTGATACAGTTTGAGATACGCAAAATAATCCCAGCACTTTTGGAAGGCTGAGGCAGGGGTATCATTGCAAGTTTGAGACCAGCCTAGGCTACAAAGTGAACTCAAAGCCAGCCTGAACTATGTAAGGAGACCTTGTCTCTAAAAGACAAAAAGTACAGTTAAAGTTTTCAGTTCAGTGAGCATTGGTAGTAAAACACATGTAGCTAACTTCTCTTAAGTTCTTGTCCCCAAGGACACTACTCTTGATTGTGATTTCTGTCACTATAGTTTTCTAAGTTCTGGGAAATCATGAAAGTGGGAGGGCGAGATAGCTCAGCAGTCTAAAGTGCCTTCTTAGGCAAAGCACTCAATATCTGTGGTTTGATCCCTAGTACCATGTGCCACACCAGCCCTGCCACCTGAAGCGGGGGTTCCTATAGCATGTATTAATGTGATTTTCCTTTTTTTTTTCTCTCTCTCTCTACTCTGGATAATATCTGTGTAATCTGCTGTGTTTTGGGGTGAATTTGTAACTAAACCTTTTCATTGCTAAGTAGCATTTTCTTGTATGAGTATACCATAACTAATTTATCCATTGTACCTTGTAACATTCACATTGTTTCTGGCTGTAAAAAACAAGGCTGTTGTGAATAGTTGTGTACAAGGGTTTTCGTAGACATGCTTTTGGTCTTGGCTAAATACTTGGAAAGTAGAATAGCAAAACATAGGGATATGTTCAACTTGAAAAACAGTGCCATGTTTTTCCAGTACAGTTATAGCATTTTACCTTTTTGCCAGCAGCATCTAAATATTCTAGTTCTACATGTTTACAACATTTGATGTTATCAGTCTATTGAGTGTTACTCCTTCCAATGATGTAAAGTGGTGACTTACTGTGATTTTCAGTCACTTATCAGATAAATGTGTCATGAATATTTTCCTGATCATTGACTTATGAGCACGAGTCATTTTTGGTGAATCCAAAGATTCCATATTGGTTCCACAAAGGAAATAATTTTGGCAGCTTCATGGCTGCAAATATATTTTGTTAGGCTTTTTTCTAGAAATTATATTAAGTTTTATATTTAGGTCTCTGCCAGATCTCACTTTAGCTCTACACTGTATGTGTGTGAAGTGGGAATATAGGTTTTATTTCTTTTCCCATGTGAGTCTAGTTGTTTCATAACCATTTGTTGAAAAGACTTCTTTTGCTGCTGAGTTGCCCTGGAGTCACTGACAAAAAAACAGTTATGTATATGTATGTATGTTGTTAATATTTTTCCTGTTCTTTCTTTTGATCTGTTTGTTTATTAGTACTACTTGTTTTTGATTATGAAAGCTTGTGGTAAATCTTAAAATCAGATTATGTGTGCCTATGTGTGTGCATGGATGTCTGTGTGTCTGTGTGTCTGTCTCTTAAGTTTTGCAGCACTGAGATCCTTGCACATGTTAGGCCATTGCTAGTGACGTTGTGGCACATGCATTGTGGTGGGCTGTTTCTGTCACTGAAAGCTCTAAAAGGTTTACCATTATGGTACTTGCCAAACACTCCAACCCTGAGTTACATCCCCAGGACCACAATTTTGATTCTTTTTCACAAAATTTTTGTGAATATTATGGATCTTCCGCTTGCTTGTTGGAACTCAGAACAATCCTCTTGCCTCAGCCTCCCAATGCAGCTGGGATTACAGGTGCATACCATCACAGCTGGAGATCTTTGGGGATTCTGTAAGTCTCTGGGGATTCTGACTGGAACTGTGTTGAATTTCTTCAGTTTGGGGCACAAGGAGATTATGATGATACTGAACCTGTCTCTATAAATAGTGCTTTTTTTCACTTATTTTGGTATTCTTTAATTTTTCTCAGCAATATTTTATAGCTGTTAGTACACATTTCTTATACATCTTTCTCTAAATTCCGTAGATGCCTAGTATATTCTGTTTTCTTATGCTATAGTAAGTGCTATTTTTAGATTGATCTTTCCACTTTTTGGGTTACTACATCACAGACATACAGTTCTTTTTCTGTGTCAATACTGAATGTTTTAATCTTGCTAAGCTAGGTTTAGCTTTAGTAAATTTAAAAAATAGTTCCTTTTATGCTAGGCATGGTGACCCATGCCTGTGATCCCAACACTTGGGGAAGGTTGAGGCAGGAAAATTACTTCGAGTGCAAAGCCAGCCTGGGCTAAATTGTAAGTTTAGGACCAACCTAAAATACATAGTGAGAGCCTGTCTCAAAAAATCAAAAAGAGGGGCCCAGCAGGATGGCTCAGTGGTCTAAAGCGCCTGCTTAGGAAAGCTTAGGCGGCTGCAGGGACCGCGGTTCAATCTCCGGCACCACATGCTGCGCCAACCCTGCCCTCAGGGCAGGCTGAGCTGGTCATAAAAATAAATAAATAAACAAACAAACAAAAGTTCTGAAACAAGAAAAAAAATAAAATAATTCTTTAAAAAAAATCAAAAAGTGCCGGGCGTGGTGGCATGAGCCACCACGCCAGGCAAAAAAAGTTCCTTTTATAGAATTTTCTTTTTTTAAATTTTATTTTACATTAAAGTGTAAAAATGAAAACAAAAGCAAAAATAAATAGCAAGAACAAAGACAGGAACATTAATATAAAACAGTGCATATGGTACATATCATCAAAATAAGAATAGCAAATTAAATAGTTGCATCACATTTTTTATCAAATCTTTTTTTAAATCTTCTAACCAATCCCTTTTATAAAATTTTCTACATAAGAATCAGGTTAACTATAAATAAAAACCATTTTATGTCTTCTATCTAATTTCTCTCTTTTTCTGTGTTGGCTAGGATTCCCATTACATTATAGTATAAAGGTGGTGAGACTGAGTATCCTTATTCCAGTTTTAGGAGGATAGCATTTAGTTTATTTCTTTACCTTGTATCATTTTCTTAATGTCTTATTTTCAAATTTCTTCTTAACAATCTGGGATTTTAAACCTGTAAAGGAGGCTACTCATGGCAGTTTTTCTAATTTTGCTGCTTTCTAAAACTTTCTCTTTTAGCCGGGCGTGGTGGCACACGCCTGTAATCCCAGCACTCGGGAGGCTGAGGCAGGAGGATCGGTGCGAGTTCGAGACCAGCCTGGGCTACGAAAGTGAGCTCAAGGCCAGCCTGAACTGCGTGGTGAGACCCTGTCTCAAAAAGACAAAAAAAATAAATAAATAAAAATAAAACTTTCTCTTTTGATGGGCATGTTGGTGCATACCTGTCATCCCTGTGAAGGCCCTGAGTTCAGTCTCAGTATAAAAACAAAACAAAACACCTATTAGTTTTGGAGCTGGTTGTTGGTTTATCTCTACCTGTTTTGAGAATGGGGAGGAATATGTCATCACCTGTTTTTGTTGCATTTGTTCATGGATTTCGCTGACCTATTTGCTTTGTGTATTTTTATGTATTCATCTGGGGGAAGTTCAACACCTAGACTTCCTCTAACTCAGAGGTGCCTAGAGTCTTTCTTTCTTTGTAATGCTCATGATGTTAGCATTTTTTCTTGGGAAATGCTTAATTTGTACATGTGTCCAATCTGAGGCATAAACAAATTGGGCTGTCGGGTTACTGATTGTTAATTCTCTTCATTTAGTGAGATGATGGACACAGAAGACAAGACAGGCCGTACAGTTGCTGGAAAGACACCAGATGCAGTGAGTATATTTGTGCAGTTAAGATGTCATTTAACATGTGTCCTGGGTGGGGATGGAGCTGAGTGACATAGCACCTGCCTGGCAAGAGCGAGGTTCTGAATTCAGTTCCCAGTATCAATCTGTCTGACCTCCCCCAAAAAATGTATTCCTGTGATGTGTTATATGTTCTATTTTAATTTATTTCCTTAATTTTTATGTATTTGGTACAGGGTCTCACTACGCAGCTCAGACTCATAGTGATCCTTCTGTTTTTAGCCTCCCCAGTGCTTGGATTACAGGGGTGTGCCACCAAACCTGGTCTTGGTGTCTGCTCAGTGAGCCCAGGGATGGCCCCTGCATGGTATGTGGTGCAGGAGATCAATCCCCAGTCCCTGCACTTGCCTAAGTATACACTTAGTCTGCTGAGCTATCTCGCCAGCCCTTGTTGTTTTATTTAAGTGATGCATACTGGCTTTTCTGAAAATTTATTAATTTTAATATCAGTGATTTTACAAAACTGGATTTTCAGTAGAAGATACAGTTTTAAGGATTGAAAATAACACTTAGAAGAAATCAAATTCTGAGACCTACACTGTCTGGCAAAACTTCCAATTAGCCTCTCATGAGGTGAGGAAAAGGCCTGGCATTTCTGGGTGTGATGGCACATCCTCACAATCCAGCGCTCTGGAGGGCTAAGACAAGAGGGTCGCAGTTGAATCCAGCCTGGAAACTTTCTCAATTTAGTGAAACCCTCTCAAAATATGACAGAAAGCGATGGGGATGTGAAGATCATGTGTTTAATCCCAGTGTAGGGACAGGGGAATGGCATTTAACAAACAGCATTTTACCACATAGCAGTGGTTAACTTGTCTTTCTTGCTATTTTGTTCTTTCTTCATGGAGTTTGGGATTAAACCCAGGGCTTTACATGTGTAGGCAAGTGCTCCATCACTGAGCACTGTCTCTTGCCTCATATTACTGTTCATGCCCCATGAAAGGGTAGTGTAAATTGTAGAGCAGTGGCCTGTTGCTTGTCAACATTTCCTCCATCAGGACTTTGGTTTCTGATGCTTAGGTTGCTGGATGGATAGTGAAGAGTTGTCTGGGTATAGTGGGAGCTCATAAGACCATCTGTGTGTGCTGTTTGAGGCATTTTTAGTCTTCTCAGTCTTTATTTAGGAAGTTTCTCATTTGGGTAGTTTCTCTGTATAAAATAATTTTCCTGGGGCCTGGCAGGATGGCTCAGTGGTCTAAAGCACCTGCTTAGGAAAGCTTGGGTGGCTGCAGGGACCGCGGTTCAATCCCCAGCACCACATGCTTGCACCAGCCCTGCCCTCAGGGCAGGCTGAGCTGGCCATAAAACTAATAAATAAATAAACAAAAGTTCTGAAACAAGAAAAAATAAAATAAAAAATTCTTTTTTTTTTTTTTAATTTTTTATTTTATTTATTATTTTTCTTGTTTCAGAACCTTTGTTTATTCACTCATTTTTATGGCCGGCTCAGCCTGTCCCGAGGGCAGGGCTGGCGCAGCATGTGGTGCCAGGGATTGAACCGCGGTCCCTGAAGCCACCCAAGCTTTCCCAAGCAGGCACTTTAGACCACTGAGCCATCCCGCCGGGCCCAAAATAAAAAATTCTTAAAATAAAAAAGAAAAATTTTCCTGAAAATCATCAGAAATTATTCTTTTCCAGTATTTATTATTATTATTAGCTATTTTACATTGAGATTCACTTTGGAATAAATTGTGTTATTTCATCAAGCTGGTGCCTATGTCAGTGGCATCTAATGAAAAAATTAAGTAAATGTTCTTCTTAAATAACGATAGCATCTTCTAGATCCTACCATTAAAATACGAGTTTTGTTGTATGTGCATAACCTACTTTAGCTATACTGGCTTTAGGGCTAATGAAATAAGTTGACTTAGTACAGTACATTATAATTATATATTGTTTTATTCTTGTTTTAGCAGAGTCCAGAGCCCAAGGACCAGACTTTGAAAATGATTAAAATTTTAAGTGGTGAAATGGCTATTGAGTTACATCTGCAATTTCTAATACGAAATAATAACACAGATCTCATGATTCTAAAAAACACAAAGGTAGGAAATTCATCCATAGTGGAGTTTTTTAAAAAACTTTTCTTTTTGACCACTTTGTACATTATTCCTGGATAAGGATATTAGTTGTAGGGTAGAGCCAAAGTATAGATCAGTAGGAGCATGTATGTGTCTAAGTGAGGCCCTGGGATCAGTGTCCAGGCCCCCAAAACAAAAGACAGTGGTTCTCTTACTCATTGGAAGTGGACCAGAATTTGCAACGATTGGGCTCCTGTTTTTGTGCTGTTTTATGTTCTTGTTGGTAGCTTAATGAACCTTTTAAAAAAACTTTTATCTTGTAGTAAACATGTAATAGTTGAACAAATAACAGAATCAGGATAGTAATATAGTTTATGTATATTTATTTCCCACTGAATCACAAACTCCTTGAGAGCTGAGATTCTTATAGCTGAGACTGATACAACCTTTGTTGAGATACTTACTGTAACTATCACTAATTTTAATTATTGAACAGGTAAAATGTGTTTGCTAAGTGTTGTTTTCATATAAAAGATAAATAGCAGAAAAAGTTTTCTCCTTTACTTATCCAGTGTCAATTTCCAAAGACTTAACTCTATTATTTATTTGTGGTACTGGATGTTGAACCTAGGACCTTCACACTGAGCTATTTTCCTTATTCTTTTTTTTTTAATTTTGGGACTGGATCCCTGTAAGCTGATGAATTGTCCAGGTTGGGCTTAAGAGTGCTGCGATCACTGGTGTGTGTCATCCCTCTCACCTTGTTTATTCCTTTTTTATAGCCATTGCTATTCAGTGAGTAAACAGTTGTTTAAAGTATATGTAATAGTGCCTTTTAAAGTATTTAATACAATTTTTACAAATGGCAAAAAAAAAACTCCTCAGAATCACAATTTGCATTTATAACATGGATTTGAGACCAGTCTTTATAATATAGTTTCATTAAAAATAAACTTACTGGGGCCTGGCGGGATGGCTCAGCGGTCTAAAGCGCCTGCTTGGGAAAGCTTGGGCGGCTTCAGGGACTGCGGTTCGATCCCCGGCACCACATGCTGTGCCAGCGCTGCCCTCGGGGCGGGCTGAGCCAGCCATGAAAATGAGTGAATAAGCAAACAAGGGTTCTGAAACAAGAAAAAAAAATAAAAAAATTTAAAAATAAATAAATAAATAAACTTACTTTGGCCAGGCATGGTGGCCCATGCCTGTAATCCCTATAGTTGGTAGGCTGAGGAAGGAGAATCACAAATTGGAGGCCAACCTGGGCTACCTAGTGAGTTGAAGACCAGCTTAAACTATATAGTGAAACCCTGTCTCTAAATGAGGTAAAATATCCAAGCCAGGTGTGGTAGCTCATGCCTGTAATCCCAGCACTTGGGAGGCTGAGGTAGGAGTATTGGTGCGAGTTCGAGACCAGCCTGGGCTACAAAAGTGAGCTCAAGGCCAGCCTCAACTGCATAGCGAAACCCTGTCTCAAAAAGACCAATAAATAAATGAATGAATGAATGAATGAAGTAAAATAAAATACAGTAGTACTTCGGTTCACAAACTGAATTATTTTCACATTTCTGGTTCTGAACCAAATTGGACAACTAAATCACTTTCCTCATAAGATCAGTGTTGAACCTAAGCATTGAATTTGATTCAGTTCTCATGTAATTCAGTTTGCAACCAGAATTGTGGAAAAAACTGAGTTCATGGTGCCACTGTAAAGTACAATGGCCACTGGTTGGGGGGGGGGGGGGGCATGATGAGTTGCAGTAGTGCTCCTTGAGGTATCTAGCACCTTGGAGACCTTAGGCAAGATGCTAAAGAATAGAAATAAATTATTAAGAGATGAAATAACAGAAAATCTGCTATCTTAGTTCCTACTTAAAATTTACTCTTGACTCTTAAGACTAGAAATAAAGCTGCTTGACTTGCCTTTTTTTAAAAAAAGACTATTTAGTCTTTATAAAGAAATATCCAAGACTCATATTCTAAGTAACAGTTGCATTTCTATTTTAGCTATAGAATAGAGCGTACATACATGAATGAATTGCTGGTAATTAAAAACACATTTGTGGGGCCCGGCGGGATGGCTCAGTGGTTTAAAGCGCCTGCTTGGGAAAGCTTGGGCGGCTTCAGGGACTACAGTTCGATCCCTGGCACCACATGCTGCGCCAGCCCTGCCCTCGGGGCAGGCTGAGCCAGCCATAAAAATGAGTGAATAAACAAATAAAGGTTCTGAAACAAGAAATAAATAAAATAAATAAAATTTTAAAAATAAAAACACATTTGTTTGTTTTTCTAGGATGCAGTGCGGAATTCAGTATGCCACACAGCAACTGTCATAGCAAACTCTTTCATGCACTGTGGGACTACCAGTGACCAGTTTCTTAGGTAAATATGCTTGGAAATTTCTACTTTGGTTTAAAATTATCTTTCACAGAAACTATGAACATTGTTAAACATATATTTCTTCAACCAGTCCCAAGTTTTATGTTGTCTATCCAGGCTAGGAAACTTAATGACTTAGAAATACCCTGTCTCAGCCGGGCGTGGTGGCTCACGCCTGTAATCCCAGCACTCGGGAGGCTGAGGCAGGAGGATCGGTGCAAGTTCGAGACCAGCTTGGGCTACAAAAGTGAGCTCAAGGCTAGCCTGAACTGCATAGCGAGACCCTGTCTCAAAAAAGACAAAAAAAAAAAAAAAAAAAGAAATACCCTGTCTCAAATAACAAAAATGCTGAGAATACAGCTCTAGTGCAAGGCATTGGTGCAATTGGGGATGGATGGGTGAGTGGGTGGGTGGATAATTAAGAAATTCATTTGTAAATAACACAACGAAGTCTTCTTTTCTTCCAGAGATAACTTGGAATGGTTGGCCAGAGCCACTAACTGGGCTAAATTTACTGCTACAGCCAGTTTGGGTGTAATTCATAAGGTAATATATTTTCCAGTGTGTATGGGGTCACAACAGAAGCAGTTTTTCTGGGGTTAAAAAACTAAAAGTTACAATTCATATACAATTACATTTTAAGTAAAATCAGTCCTTTTATAGGTAAGGATGAAGTAAATAAGGTATTAAAATATATGTGTTTCTTTTTGATAAAAGAGAGAAATCTTTTTTCCTGTGAAGACTGAGCCATTTTACAAAGGATGCATTGAAATGTTTTTGGCATAATATAAGAAGAAATTAGGGAAATGTTGTAGAACAGAAAAAATGAAGCAGTTACTGTTTTTTTTGGGGGGGGGGGGTGCTTTAGCAATCACTGATTTCCAGCCAGGTTGTAACTAGATCTTGAGATGCAGAACTCTGCAGTGGAGCACTTGAGTACCTCCTTCCCCACACATTTGAGCAATTAGGAAGAAGGGCAGGACTTAGAGAAAGTCCTATGTCTATTTTCCTTCCCCCTTACTGATACCTATTTTGGCTCAAACGCACAGGGTCATGAGAAGGAAGCATTGCAGTTAATGGCAACCTACCTTCCCAAAGACACGTCTCCAGGGTCAGCCTACCAGGAAGGCGGGGGGCTCTATGCACTGGGGCTCATTCATGCAAATCACGGTGGTGACATAATAGATTACCTGCTGAATCAGCTCAAGAATGCCAGCAACGATGTAAGTATTACAATGAAAAACTACATTTATATGATTTGAAAATACCCTACACAGTACTGTTCTCATGGAGATTTTGTTGTTTGTTTGTAAAGGTAGTTTCTTTTTTTCAGTTTTTTTGAGCTCAAATTGTGTTTCGTGGTTCTTTAAACTCTATACATGACCAGAAAAAGTACCAAATATTTACAAAGCATACGTGAAACTGGGCATGGTGATGCATGCCTGTGATCCCAGCACTTAGGAGACTGAGGCAGGAGGGCTGCAGCAAGTTTGAGGTCAACCTGTTCTGCACATTGAGTTCAGGGACAGTCTGAACTGTGCAGCAAGACCTTGTCTCAGTAAAACTAAGCCCCCTGCAAAAAAAAAATTCTCATGCCTTAGAAGTCTTGAAAAAAAAAACAAAGATGATCTTGCTTATCCATGAGTTCACTATATAACCAAGGCCTGTCTTAAATTTAAAGTTTTCTTTTGAAAAATTTACTAAGCAACTTTAAAAAAAATTTTTTTTTGTGGGACAGGGATTCGAACTCACAACCTTGCACTTGCCAGGCAAGCACTTGTGCCACGGAGCTATTACCCCAGCCCCCATTTTAAGGAACCCCAAAATAAGATTTTAGACTTTGATGGGGTTTATGGGTCCAAAAACAGAAGCTCATGGAAACCCACATCAGAAGTAACTTGTGTAATTAATGGGAAAACTGGTGAACCAGTTCTTACAAAGGGCAGACAGCTCCAGGAATTTTACATATACAAGAGCTTACTAAGCTCTGCAAGCCCACCATCAGCATGACCTTCAATGTTTTGTCCTTGAATTATTCCACTTGGGAAGGGTTAAAATTCTAAATCCTGTTAGCCGGGCTGGGATCAGGTGAGGTGAGAGCTTCCTCAATGATGGTCGCACCAATGCTACCCAGCTTTGAAGGCATCGTCCAAAGCAGGGTTGGAATGTTGTCACCAGTAAAAGGATATTGTACCTTTCAAAATGACATGACCACTGACATTTCCTTTTCCAGAAGGCCCCATTTTCTCCACAGTGTACTCTGTTAGATGCCCTTTTCTCCTCTGCCTTCAGCTCTCCCTCTGTACTACCTCCTTCCCCAACCATAAGCAGACTCAGGTCTAACCTGGCCCCCTAAAACCCTTCCCCTTACACTCGTATGTCCCTGTCACTGTCCAACCCTTCTCCCTTTCTCATGTAAATTTATTGGAAGTTGTACTGTCTTCTCTGTCCACTTGTTTTTCACCCATTTGTTTCTTAACTGTTATTCTGCATCAGCAGGCATCATTCTGTTAAAACTTAAATTGCTAAGGTTACAGTTGGCTTCACAATTGTCACATGTTTCCACCATTGTCATTTTTGGTTGTTTTGTTTTTGTTGTTTTGTTTTGTTTTGTTTTGTTTTGTTTTGTTTTGCAGAACCAGGGACTGAACTCAGGCTCTTGTGCTTGTCAGACAAGTGCTTACTTTACTGAGCAATCTCCCCAGCCCGAGCCAGCCTTTTCATACTTTATATCAAAATATATTTTGAAACTGAAGTAGAAGCTTAACTTGTAAGTAGAGCATACCAGATCACCAGAGCCAATGTTTTTCCCCTAGATTGTTCGGCATGGAGGCAGCCTGGGCCTTGGTTTGGCTGCAATGGGAACTGCACGCCAGGATGTGTATGATTTGCTGAAAACCAACCTTTACCAGGATGATGCTGTGACAGGTAAGCATTTCTGTTTGAAAACAACAATTCTGAGATTAAGACAAGTGTTAATTTTCTTCTACTTTTTGCTCACTTCCTCTTAAAAATCAAATGCTTTTCTTCAGAAGTGGACTTTACCCATTTTGTCAGTTATAAAACCTACATTTTGTAATATGTAGGTTTTCTTTTTTTTTTTTTTTTTTGTGGGACCGGGGTTCAAACTCACGACCTTGCACTTGCCCAGCAGGCACTTGTGCCTCGGAGCCATCTCCCCAGCTCCTAATATGTAGGTTTTCTAAAGCAGCATATCCTATATGTCCTTTTAGAACTTCTACTATTACCATAAACACATTTATTTACTTACTAGCCAAAAGGATGATCCTAGTTAAATCAATACCTTGAAGTAATTGCATGAAAATGCTTACAGGTAATTGTACAAAATAATGAGAAAAAGTATGGAGAGCTGCTGGTTACACTGAGTTTATTCAGTTTCAAAGCTAACTCCAAAGTAATGGTGGAATTCTTGCTCTGCTTGTTCATTGACCTCTGGATACAGGACACTGTTCACCACAAATTTACCACTCATTTCCCATCTCACTCCTTCATGTAGTCCTTAAAGCCTTTCTGTCTTCCTGTCAGCTGCTGAAAGGTGGCTGTGGTGGGCTTGCGCAGGGGAGAGCTGTTTGCACAGTGGCAAATAAGCTACGAGAGTGATGTGTGTATGTTTGTTTATTTGTTTGTTTGTTTGTGAGAGCTCACTATGTAGCTTGCTTTGTAGCCCACGCCAGTCTCAAACTCATAACAATCCTGCTTCAGCCTTCCAAGTGCTGCAGTTACATGTATGCACGCCACCATGCCCAGCTTGTATCCAGAGGATATTTAGTACTGTGTGGTGAGAATGTAGAAAACGCTATTGCTGGGCTGGGGAGATATTTCAGTGGTATAAGTGCCTGTCTGGCAAGTGCAAGGTCCTGAGTTCAGTCCCCAGTTTCCCCAAAAAAAGAAAAGGAAAAAAAAAAAAAAAAAAAAAACTGTTGCCTTAATGTGTTCTTTAAAACTATTATATGAGTTGATGGTACGTTCTGTCAAGGTTTAAAAGGAAAATAGCTATAAATACATGGATGTACTTCCATATAATGTACCATCCTTTTTCTAAAGTGGTGGGGTTTTATTTTTGTGTTTTTCTGTATTTTTTGAGGGGTCTACACGGTGTTCAGGGTCTCACTACTAGATCTGACTCAGAGTGATCCACCTGTTTATAGCCTCCCAAGAACTGGGATTACAGGCACATACCACCACACTCAGTCTCAATTGCCATCTCAGCACACCCCAGAGGTGGGGCCAGCACAGCAATCCTAGGGATTGAACCCCCAGCCCCTGTGCCTCCTTGCAGGTGCTTTAATCTGCTGAGCTATTTGGCAAACCCATATAAAGTGTTTTAAGAAGAATGCTATAGCTTGACCTGATAGTGTAGGAGACTTAGGCAGGAAAGTCACCTTGAATTTAAGGTCAGCTTCAGCTACATAGCAAGTTCAAGACCAGAGTACAATATATAACTCCTGTCTGAAAATAAAAAGTTACAGAAGCTAGTTATAGTTGTTCGGATGACTGATACAAATAGACGGTACTTTTTCATATATGGCTTGCCAAAGCAAGCACAGTAAATGCTACTTTTAGCTGGATATATCTGATGTACTTTGTTAACATAACTCATATTTTATTCTGTTCTGTAGGAGAAGCAGCTGGCCTGGCCCTAGGTTTGGTTATGTTGGGCTCTAAAAATGCCCAGGCTATTGAGGACATGGTTGGCTATGCCCAGGAAACACAACATGAAAAGATCCTGCGCGGTCTTGCCGTCGGCATTGCCTTAGTCATGTATGGGAGGATGGAAGAAGCTGACGCGCTCATTGAGTCTCTCTGTCGGGATAAGGTGAGAGCCCATTCATCCATTCCCCAGCATCCCACACATGGCTCTGGATATCTGTTTCCTAAGTCTTTAGGTACATTTGTTCATAAAACTTTACCATCTATATAAATTCTAATAAAATTTTTAAAAAGAAAAATACTGAAAAAAAAAAAAAAAAGAAAAGAAAAGAAAAATACTGGTTAGAAGAGGTAAATGGGAGTAATATGAGGATCTGAAATTTAGCCTTGGCTTCAAGATTCAAATAAACAAATCCAGAGAACTTTAGGAATTTATAAGTTGATTTTTTTAGAGATAATGTTTTAGGAATGATGTAGTAAGTATAAGGTATACCACATTCTTTCATCAGGACACAGTAACAATCTCTAGGTCTTTATTTTGGTAAGGTTTTTTTGTTGCCTCTTTTTTAGCAGTGATATTGGCTATGGCAGGTAGTCTGTTTCCTCTAAAATCTATGCATATGGGGGGGGGGTACTGGGGATTGAATACAGGGCCTTGTGTGCTAGACAGGCACTCTACCACTGAGTTACATTCCTAGCCCTATCCTCTAAAGTCTGATACAGAAACAAAACACTGCTGAAGTTTATTAATTGACTAATATGTTTCTTCCACTGTCAGATTCTGTGTCTCATTCAGTGCTTAGTGCCTAGAAAATAAATAATGAGGTTAAAGTGACTTAGAATGTAGAACTAGAAGTCAACTTCTTTGTTTAGTAAATGGAAGTTGACTGTCATGGAGTGGTGGACATTAGTAAGAAGTAATTTGAGTTCATGCTTTCTAGAAAGTATCAGGTAGAATAGACGTATAACATAGGATATTGGAAATTAAGAATAACTAATTCCTTCAGTATTAATCTTCAATTTCTCCATTGTTTAGAAAGCTGCCAGACACAAATCTCCTTGAGTTTATTATAGTTTGCTACTTAAAACTACCTTACCTAGTAGATGCCACAGTTCCTGTTAGATGGTAACAGTTCTGGTTTTTGTTTAGGGTTTGTGTGTTGTGAACATTTCTGTTTCATTGGATTTTTGGTTTTTGAGATGGGATCTCTCTGTGTCTCCAGGCCATCTCTAACTCCTGGGTCCAAGCGATCCTCCCACATCAGCCTCCTGAGTGGCTAAGTCACAGGCTTACAAAACGGTAGCCACAGCAGTTTCTCTTCAAAGTGATAGTTGATGATTAATGTTGAATTGTTCTTTCTTAGGACCCAATTCTTCGAAGGTCTGGAATGTATACAGTGGCCATGGCTTATTGTGGCTCTGGTAACAACAAAGCTATTCGACGCCTGCTGCATGTTGCTGTGAGTAGCCTGACCTTTCCTGGTGATACAGAAGAAGAAAAGTTTACAGATGAATAGTGAATATCTGGGTACCTGCAGCGCACAAAGAACATAGGTGCCATCATGGTTTCGGGTTCAGGTCTCATTTACTGAAAACAGTAGTCCATCTCTCAGCCCTGGGTTTATGGGCAGGGCAATAGTATGTCAGTATGAATGGTTGCCTTTGAAGACTTTTAAGTGCAATTTCTGAAATCCTGCTCTAAGGAACACCCTCATTTGTGAGAAACAAGGCTACATGAGAAAGTGTCATCATCCTGGGGCAGGGAAATTTACCCTTAATGAATAAGGAACCACTTCTTTCCCAGCCCATGAAGTTAGCTTTCAGGGACCTTCCAGATGTGCTCTATTATGAGAGCTATGGTGTAGGAAGGATGAGCCCATGTTATCTAGCTGGGCTTTTCCAAAGTCCACTCAATCCAGGTATAATTTACCTAGAGTAAGTAATATTCCCTGGTCATACAGTGGATATTCCACTCATGTCCTGACTTACTGGGTTTCTGTTGCCTTTGTGCTGGGAATGGGTAAATCCAGGATGATTCTCCCTTGCAGAAAGGTTTAGACTGATACTATCCCTCTTTCCAGAGATACTCAGATCCTATACTATTTATTTGTAGTACCCTTTATCAACACAGTGTGTGTTGAACCCTAAACATCTGGATTAACTCAAACTTAGGGCGTATAACACTAAAGAAATGATTAGGCTCTCAGTATAACCCGGAAAAAAGTATTATGCAAAATGAGAGGTTAGGGGCTGGGGAGATAGCTCCGAGGCACAAGTGTCTGCTGGGCAGGTGCAAGGTCGTGAGTTAGAACCCTAGTCCCACAAAAAAAAAAAAAAAAAAAAAAATGAGAGGTTACCCTGTCTTTCTTTTTTAGAATTTATTGCAAGAGATAGTTGTGGTTTTAAAAAATAAGAGTACTCTCACAAACTGAAAGCCAGGATCAAAAGGATTAAGTACTTTTTTCTGAGGAGATCTACTAGCTGTAGAATGGACTTTCTCTTTCCTAGCTTTCATACAACAAAACTTACTTTTTTTATTTCTGAGGCATCAGAAAAACAATCTTGAGTGCTGGATAGGTTGTTCAGGAACAAAAGTATAGACCTCTAATGAAGATTTAGAAGCATCAAAAGCTGCTCCAGGGGCCTGGTGGGATGGCTCAGTGGTCTAAAGCGCCTGTTTGGGAAAGCTTGGGCGGCTTCAGGGACCACGGTTCGATCCCCGGCACCACATGCTGTGCCATCCCTGCCCTCAGGGCAGGCTGAGCCGGCCATAGAAATGAGTGAATAAACAAACAAAGGTTCCGAAAGAAGAAATAAATAAAATAAAATAATTAAAAAAAAAAGCTGCTCCAATGTCCTTTCTTTCTCCTCTTTTTTTTTTTTTTTTTTTTCTTTGAAATGGCCTTGTTCTGGAGTCTAGGCTGACTTCAAATTCATGGCAATGCTCCTGCCTCAGCCTTGCAAGTACAGGGATTACAGAAGTGTACT
>PVJA010003491.1:0-32438 GCA_004027025.1 Myocastor coypus | reverse complement strand
TAGCCCAGGCTGGTCTTGAACTCTCACCAATCCTCCTGCCTCAGCCTCCCAAGTGCTGGGATTACAGGCGTGCGCCACCACGCCCAACTCTCCTTACTGTTAATATCAAATTGTACTTAGTTTTTACATAAATTGGAGAATTTTTACTCATGACCTAAATTTTTAAAATCTGGTTATATTTTAGTAAAGTCTTACTACGTTTTTGGTGGTGGGGGATTGAGAGATTAAGACAGGGTCTTACTATGTAATTCAGTAATTCAAGTTGGCCTCAAGGTCAGGATAATCCTCCTGCCTCGGCCTCCCAAGTCCTAGAGGTAAAGGCTTATGCTGTCACACCTTATAAAATCATACTACTACTTGGTGAGAATGTCCAAAGTATCTAAGCTGGCATCTCAACAACTGCGTGGTGCCAGACAAAAAAAGTACTGCTGTACTCTCACTATTTAACCAGTGGAAAGGCATCCATCCCAGATGCAGCTACTAATTTATACTGCCATCTGATCCCCAAACCACTGGACCAGCATACAAAACAGATTAAATCCTAATGGTTCATAAGTTGCCAACAGTCACTTATAATTCCCAAAGCTCTAAGCTTTATCCTTTCTGATCTTTGATTTCTCTTAATTTTGACCTGGTAAATTTACCAAATTAAAACTTTTCTTTTTTTTTTTTTATATACTTGGTACAGGGTCTCACTACACAGATCAGACTCATTGTGATTCTCCTATTTTCAGCCTCCCAACTACTGAGATTATAGGCTCATGCCATCATGCCCAGTCTCAGTCACTAGCTTAGTGCACCCTGGGAGTAGGGCCAGCATGGCACACGGGATCAAACCCAGTCCCTGCATCTGCCTAAGCAGGCTCTTTTGTCTGCTGAACTATCTGATGTGGCCCTTTTCTTCTTAATCACCCACAATAGTTAAGACAGTGATCAACATTTTCATTCTATTCCCGATTGCTTATGCTAAGTTTTGATCTGTGTAATAGGAAAGCTCGAATAAATTTTTCTCAAACTTTTTTGAAAGAGAGTCTCACTATCCAGTTCAGGCTAGCCTTGAACTTACTTTGTGGCCTAGGCTAGCCTGAACAATCCCAGCAATCCTCCTGCCTTAGCCTCCTAAGTGCTAGAATTATAGGCCTGTACCATCACACACACCTAGCTGATTTCTTCTAAGTTGAGGAAGACATTTTTTAAGACATATCATTTAAAAATTTTTATTATATACTTGAGGTGTGTGGTATGTCATTGTAGGACAGGTTCTGAAGAAATGACGATGACATCTTATCTACCTATATTAGGGTGATGGTGACCTCATCAATTTAGTAACAGAGGAATAATACAATAGACTCATCTTCAACTTCTTTTCCTAGGTCAGCGATGTTAATGATGATGTTAGGAGGGCAGCAGTGGAATCACTTGGCTTCATTCTGTTCAGGTAATAATTTCTAACTTTGGATTCTGGTCAGCTAAACCAAAACTAAATACCTAGGAACATATCTAGGTTCACAGTGAGGACCTTCTGGTAATAAGTCTTTTTCCTCTGAAAAAGAACAAATAGTATGATTTCTGAGAATGTATTTGTGAAGAAGTAAAACTGTTTCTGCTGAGTTAATTTTGTAAATCCCGAAGAAGACCTCTAGTATCCCTTTTTGTATATATTGGTAGTTCAATTAGGATATTATGTGTTACATAAGTTTATTAAATTCTTAAAGCACTTTAATGAAATAAAAATAGACCTTGCTCAAATGCAAAGAACATAAAACGAATTTATTTTTTTTTCTTGTTTCAGAACTTTTGTTTGTTTATTTATTTTTATGGCCAGCTCAGCCTGCCCTGAGGGCAGGGCTGGTGCAGCATGTGGTGCCAGGGATCAAACCATAGTCCCTGCAGCCACCTGCAGGCGCTTTAGACCACTGAGCCATCCTGCCAAGCCCCTACAAATTTAAAAATTGTTTTGGACTTGTGTATGCATACGTGATCTTGCCAGTATAGTGTGATTGTATTTAAGAAGAAATACTCTAAACCTGTCTCTGTGCATTAATTCTTGACTCAGCCTCTTACTGAGTGACTTTTAAGTTATTTGGCTTTTCTAGCCTCAGTTTCTTCAGGTATGCAATGGGGATAATAATACATATTAGAGAATTTTGGGGTTTTTGATAGTTAAGCAAATTACTGTATCTAATGCCATTAGAAAAATCTCTTGCACTAGTAAATACCATTTAAGTGTGTGTTGCTAGTGGTCATTGCACTAGCCAGTTGTGTTGGTGATGAATGTAGGAGTTTTCATCATTATCTGTTTAACTCCAGTCTCAAACATCAGTGTTTCTTTTGGTTAAGGTACTTAATGTAAAAGTCCAGTGAAAGAAGGTTCAAAATACTTACTCCTATTTGGACTCTGCAGTGTAGGCTGTGATGAGTTTCTAAGGTATATACCATGTTTCCTGGGAGTGAAACTTTGTGTAAAGATGGTGTTATACTAAATGTAAATTTGTGAAAATCCAGATTTGTCCATCGGGTGTGGGACCCTCTCCATAACATCCCAGATAGGCAGTCCATCCATTAACTGCAAACTGGTATGTTTTCTTTCTATTGTGGACAAGGATGGCATGGTTAGGGTTGTATCCTAGCTTAGCTTGCATGAGACCCTGGGTTTTATCTATAGCACCACACAAAAACACAAAACAAGCCAGGCATAGTGGCATGTACCTGTAATACCAGTACTTTCAGAGCCTGAGACAGGAGGATAAAATGTTCAGACCTAGTCTGGCTAACTTGGTGACTTAGCTGGGTCTTGCCTCAAAATAAGAAGGGTAGAGGATAGAGCTCACAGCATGCTAATGGGTTTATTTTTATACCACTACTCAGTGAGATTTTTCAACCAAATAATAATCTCACTGCTGTCCTTTTTCAGTTCTTCTGATTTTTTTCCTTTTTTATTTTTTATTTTTTTGTAAGTCTTTTTTGGAGACAGGGTTTCAGTACATAGTTCAGGATGGCCTCAAACTCACTTTTGTAGCCCAGGCTGGTCTCAAACTCACACTAATCCTCCTGCCTTAGCCTCCCGAGTGCTGGGATTACCGACGTGCACCACCAGGCCTGACTTTATTACCTTTCTTTTTCTTGAAGTGAGATCTTGTTATTTTTTTCTTGAGGTGAGATCTTGTTATGTAGTTGAGGATGGCCTTGAACTTTACCCAGGCTGGCATCAAACTTGCAATTAATCCTCCTGCCTCAGCCTCCTGAATATGAGCATTATATGTGTGCTCCATGAAGTCTGACCTGTTACCCTTTTTCATTTGTCCAATTTATTCCCCAGAACCATAAAACCCTCACTGAATCCTGTTAACATATTTACCCAGCTCTGGTCCTATACCTCTGATACAGGATTAGTTTGGTAGGAGGCTTTCTCTAGGTCACTTTATATAGAAATGTCAAGTGTTCACTGTTGCCTCTTCTAAGATTTGACAAAAAGCACATGTATAGGGCTAGTGAGATAGCTCAGCAGACTAAAGCACCTGCTTAAGCAAGCACAGGGACTGAGGTTCAATCCCTGGCACCAGATGCCAGGCCAGCCCCACCCTAAGGGTGCGCTGAGCTGGCCAGTGTCTGGGTGCACTGGTGCACACCTGTAATCCCAGTACTGGATTTAAGTTCTTGAATCCTCTCTAGCCTTGTTTGGCTGCCTTTTTTTTTCCCTAAACATTTGAGTAATTGGTCACTTAAAATCTTTTTGTATCTTCACCATTTTTTTTTCCTTCCTCTGAGATTTGCCATTGGAGTGCCATAAATTCATCTATAAATACATTGTGTTTCAGGAAGGTTATTACTTAGCTTTGAAAGTTGAAATCTAAGGCAGCCAGTCTCTTCACCGTTTTACTTTTTTTTTTTTTAATTTTATTTATTTATTTATTTATTTATTTTCTTGTTTCAGAAGTTTTGTTTGTTTGTTTTTATGGCCAGCTCAGCCTGCCTTGAGGGCAGGGCTGGCACAGCATGTGGTGCCGGGGATCGAACTGCGGTCCCTGCAGCCGCCTAAGCTTTCCTGAGCAGGCACTTTAGACCACTGAGCCATCCTGCTGGCCCCCCGACCATTTTACATTCTAATGAATCTTAATTTAATGGTATAAAATCCTGTTCCTTGAGAGGATGGAAGTAAAGTAGAATCTGAGTGATTCTGTTCCCATCCTATCATCTTTGACACATTATACACCCAAACTGTGACCCTAAATTTCCCTAGTCTTGTTAAAGTTTATTCATAATTAAAAGCACTTTTAAAATGGTTTGTCTTTTTTGAATAATTTATTGGGAATTAGATAATTTTAGTGTGGAAAGGATATTCCATTGTATAATCATTCATATTTGACTTTTACATTATTTTGCTTCTTCGTTCCTATTGCCAGTGACTTAGTACTCACCTCAGTATAAGTGAGTCAGTCCTCTGGGATGTACATTCTGCCACATAGGCAGTTGATGGACTTCGTGCAACTGTTTGTTTCCCTTTTTAACCTGAGCATTAAACCTGAGAATTCTGTCTAACAGAACTCGTCTCTGCCTTTGTGTCCTGTGGCATCACATGTGCTGACTTCCCAATTGCAGCAGCAGGTGTCTCCCACGAGCTGTTCTTAGGTGGTGCTAAATTCCTGCCTGCGTAACCATGGTTGCATAGTCTGGCCTGGCTAGAGTTATGAGTACTTGCTACTTCCAAGGGACTTCCTGAGTTCTCCTTCCATAATACGATTCTTTAAGAAGTAGGAACTAGAAAAGCTTTAGAGACGATGTTTCCTAGAGCTTATTTTGTATATGAATAAAATTAAATATAATGTTTGTTTAAGAGGCTGGAGTTAAAACCAAGTTCTCTAGATTTTAGTTTAGTGCCATTTTATGTTTTTTTTTTTTTTTTTTCTTTAACACAGTCTTGCTGCCCTTGAACTGTGACTGAGATTAGCCTTGAACTAGCTAGGTCTTCCTGCTTCAGCCTACAGAGTAATTGGATTTATTTTTATTTTTTTAATTTTTTTCCTTGTTTTAGAACTTTTGTTTGTTTGTTTGTTTATTTGTATGGCTGGCTCAGCCTGCCCTGAGGGCAGGGCTGGCGCAACGTGTGGTGCCAGGGATCGAACTGCGGTCCCTGCAGCCGCCTAAGCTTTCCTAAGCAGGTGCTTTAGACCACTGAGCCATCCTGCCGGGCCCCAGTAATTGGGTTTATTTATACTACCAAGCCCAGCTATTCACATATTTTTAAAAGACAAGGAAAAGAAATTCTAAAATGGTTAATGGAGTTTCCGTTATCATGGAGCCAACCTCTGCAGTTTCCTGTTACATTGGCTTTCTCCACTGGGCCTTCCCGTGAGAGCCCTATTTATTTTTTCTTTTCTTTTCTTTTTTCTTTTTCTGTGGTAGGGGAAAGGACAGCAAGACCTTGCACTTACCAGACAGGTACTTGTGCTGCTGAGCTATATCCCCAGCCCTATTCAAGAGGCTCTGATAGAACATTTTATTCTCAACTTTCCTCATGAACTTTCTTTATTTTAATGACTTTAGGATAGGGTCTCACTATATAGATCAGTCTTGTAGTGATTCTCCTGTTTTCAGCTTCCTGAGTACAGGAATTATAGGCGCGTGCCACTGCACCCAGTCTCAATCATAGTCTCAATGCACCCTCACTGTGGGCCCAGCATGGCACCCCAAGGACTAAACCCTGTCCACTGCTCTGCCAAAGCAGGTGCTTTAGTTAACTGAGCTGTCTGGCCAGCCCTTCCTCATTAGCTTTAATATTTGGGAATAATCTGTCCTATTTTCCAGGACTAATGTCTGTTTTCTGATGTGATATTGTCATGTGCTTTCTTAGTGTATGGTTCCATCCCTTTGCCATGTCTTTTTTTTTTTGGGGGGGGGGGGGTACCAGGGATTGTCCATGTCATTTTAAAAGGGATTTTGAAAGCATTTAGCCTTGTACCATATTTTAAAGATTTGTTAATTTCTTTAAAATTTTTCAGGTTATGAAACAAACTTGTTAAGTAAACATTTATTTGTTCTTTTGTTTGTATGTATTTTTTATGAGACAGGATCTTGCTATGCAGTTCAGGCTGGCAAGCCTAAACTTGAGCTTGATCTTTATAACCCAGGCTGGTTTTGAACCCAAAACAACCCTCCTGCCTCATTCTCCTCTAAGTGCTGGTATTATAGATATACACCACCAAGTAAACATTTATTTGCATTCCACCACCTAAGATAAAATTGTCTTTGTGTGCAATTCTCATGAATGCTTTTGTGAGCTCCTTTATTCAGATAGTCCATAGAATTGTAGTATTATTCACTATTTCTTTCACAAGGTATTTATAAGTTGTTTTTTGTTCATAGTGATTATGGTAAAGTAAATACCTAAATGGCAGACTCTTGGTAATTTGAAATGAACCTAATGCATTAACTTTTATTTAAATAACCTATAGGGATAGGGAGCTGGGGAGATGGCTCCGAGGCACAAGTGCCTGCTGGGCAAGTGCAAGGTGATGAGTTTGAACCCCAGTCCCACAAAAAAAAAATAAATAAATAACCCATAGGGGAATGCCTAATAGGCAAGTGATTGTTGTATCAATCTGGTCGGTAGATTTTATTCTAATATTTATGTATAGTACTATGATTGACTTACTTGGAAATAAATAAAATCTAATTGTTTCGGAATATGAAACGAAACATTTTTCAGTGTATATTCATGTGCTTTCAAAAATAGATGGGTTTTGCAAGATGTGTGAGAGATACTTTGTACAGATATTTTTTAGACCATATATTGATTCCTTGAATATAAAAATTTTGCCTCATTATAGTCTATCGTTTGAAGGAACCCTAGCAATTAGCCAGTTACCATCAAATGTATCATTCATTTCTGTCATCACCTCCATTCACAATCTTTTTGTTGTTGTTGACTTGTTCTAAGGGTTGAACTCAGGGCTTCCCATGAGACAGCCAAATGCTGCACCAGTGAGCTACATCTCAGCCTCTTGTTCACAATTTTATGTCAACTTAATACACATACTCATGCTACACTGTTCTGTTTTCCAACCCACTGTCCTGCTAGGCTCATCGTTTATGTTCTGGATGCTATGACTTTTCTTTACTTACATTTTATCTTTTTCATTGTTTTGCACACCTTTGTTTTCTTTTCTCTATTAATATATGATAATATGAAACAAAATGCAAACTTTAAGTTAATTTAAACAGCTATAATCTATTCTTTTATAGAAGTGGTTAATACTGAAGTTTTATGTCATTTTGTAGGATATTCTGGAAGTACTACAGTGATCTCTTTAGCTATAGAAAAATCTCTCAATTGATTATAAGCAAGACTTTAAAAAAAAGATTCGAAGCAAAATAGACTTCAGGTATTATAGCTAATTTTGTAGGTGCATATATATTTGAGCACATGCAGAAACTTGGAAGCAATACCAAACATGTGGAAGGATAGTTATTCTCATCTAGATTACACATGGGTAGGGCAATCTAGAGCTTTGGCAGTAGGATTGCGAGCTATACTTAGATTTCTGAAAGATGTATGTGTATTTTCACATACATAAAATAAAAATTTTCAAGTAACTGTTGTCATTGCAATATCTGAAAACTTAATCTCATGTATTTGGTAAGAATATAACAAATCTTTACTTATGCCAAACTCATGATACCAGATTCTGAAACTAAAATAATGATTTTTAGTGCTTATTTTTAAAGATACATAAATTATGTAACCACTGATTTTTAGGGTTTGTTTATTTTTGTTTGCTTGGCTGTCTGGCTCAGGCTGCCTTAAGGGTGGGTGTGGAAATCGAACTGCCATCCTGTGCCTGACTGGGATTGTGCACGCAGGCACTTAAACCACTGAGCTAACCCAAAAGCTCCCCTGAGTTTGTTTGTTTTTAAAGGAACATAACTTAAATAACCTTAAAACTGCTGAAATTGGGTGTGGTGGCACATGCCTGCAATTCCAGCACTCAGGAGTAATTCAAGAGAATTACTGTAAGATTGAGGCCAGCCTAGGCACATAGTAAGTTCAAGATCAGCCTGGACCTAATAATGAAACCCTACCTCACAAAACAAAAAACAGAAAGAAAGAAAGAAAGAAAAAAAAAAAAAAAACTTAGACCAGTAGAGAAAAGTACTTAAACACTGATAATTTAGGAAATAAATTTTTGGAATATCCTTTTCCTAGCATGTAATATAAAGCCCATAAGTAAAGGAACAGTTTGGGATCTGTATATGGGATCCATGGCCCAGGAAAACATTTTGCCACTGGGATAAAACTTTCTTCTTCGTTTATCTTGACATGCTCCATAGCCAACACATTTCTTGAGGTAATTTCCTAAACTCAATTGTCTAGAAAGGATCAGTGATAGAACAAAAGGCTCAACTTTAAATGTAAGGCTAAGTTGTTGGTTCTCCTTACTACTGAGCTTCTCAGCCTAAAATTTGTTTTTACCTCTAGGAGTAGCATTAAAAAAAAAAAAAAAAAGGCTAAGGCAGAATTGACTACCATTTACTGAGTGCCTACTATATATCCATTGCATGCTCAAAAGAACTTCACAAAATGTAGATGAGAAAGCTGAGGCTCAAGAGAAATTGTCATTTGCAAATTCATCAGCTTTCTATTAAGTAGCACAGATTGGACTTATTTTTAGATCTAGCAGTGCAAGATAAAGAGTAAAAGAAAAATTTTGTGGCAATTCAGATGAGTCACTGGCCAAAGACACAGTCGTGGAGTGTTTGTGAGATTGCTTACTGTTGATGCATCTTGCCTGATTGTGCTTATCAAAACCTTCAAGGAACATGATTCACCTACTGAAGAGCAATTCTATTTGCTTCCTTCTCTAGTAGACTTCTCTGCTGATTAGATGCCTGGTAACAGTTCTAGTTCTAAGATCCTATTACATGGGATATGTAGATGCTGTCCTCGTATCACTTCTATCAAGACAGTTTCCTAAATGAAGGGAAATTGCAGCCATATTTAACTTATCCAGACTGTAAGTGGTTCTCTTAACTCCTTCCAGATATGATTATTGTTGTGTGCACTTATTTTTCGTCCTTATTCCTGTCACTTATTCATACTTTATGCTTTTATGGTTCTTGAAGACAAGATTAATGCTTGTTTATTTTATCTTATTCTTAGCACAACTTGGCATATAATTAGGAACTAAATAAATTTTTTAAAGCTTTCCTCTTTTTTTATATTGGGAATCAAACTCATGCCCTTGTGCTTACCAGACCAGTGCTGTGTCACTGAGCTATCTCTCCAGGCCCAGGAACTAAATAAATTTTATGAAATTGATTTTTGTAAGCCTGAAATTTATTGACTTTATTTCATCTGAAAACCATAATATTTAACCTGGGTGGCTTTTGTTTGTAGAGGTACAAAATTATTTTTTTATGGAGTGATTTCATCCAAACAAGAAAATTAAATTGTAGTATTTAACTCTTACTTTTGAAGAGATGATTTGACATGTGACCTAAAATTCTTCCTTATATATTCTTGTTCATCAGCTTATTTATTATTCCGTTAGATGAAAACTGTACCAGGTGTGCTAGACATAACTGACTTGCTCTTCAATTTTGTCGCCTTCATTTTCAGTGAGGAGAAGTGTATCTAGTGGAATGATTGATGAAGATTGAATGGTTGAGTTTCGGAGCCTCATTGGGCTCTGGTACATGGCAGGATTAATCCCGTTTCTCATTCCATGTTTCATGAAAAATTTGGAGTTCTCTGTTGCTGTATTCTGAAAGTAGACGTTACTGGAGCATTTTCTAACAGTTTTTACGGGCTTTGTAGACTGGTAATTGCAGGTGATGTATCGGGCAAATGCATCCCGAAATGTCTTGTTGAAGAGGGTATAGACCAAAGGATTCACCCCTGAGGAAACATAGCCTATCCACTCAAAAATCTCTAGGAGCATTTCAAGAGTAGTCTGGTTGCAGGAATCACATAAAGCTAAAGTAATATTTGTAATAAAAAAAGGGCACCACATAAGCAAAAAAAGGAAAAATACAATTCCAAGAACCTTTGAGGCTCTCTGCTCATTGGAAATGGTCTGTGCAGACTTTTTTCCAATTGTGGATGTCTGTCGCGTAAGGGTATCATCCCTTGAGTTGGACAGAGTTTTGTCCCTCTGAGAACTATCCAGCATTGCTGCTTTCTCAGGTGATGAGCAAGGAGTTTCATCTCTTTGGAATACTGTGGACACATTCATCCACATTAGACGTTGAGATGCCTTGTTTTTGATCAAGTAAGCTTTCTTCTGCAGAGCATGGATGGTGAGAAAGTAGGTGACAATCATGATCGCAAGAGGTGTGAAGAAGGCAGCCAGTGAGCCAAAAAGCATGAAATTGCCAAAACGTTCTTTTGTCAGTGCACAGGTGATATTGTTTGGGTTAGGCACATCAGTGTCTATCCCTTTAATAGGGACAGGAATGGCAATGCCTAAGGAAAAGGAAACAGGATAAGTTGAGTCACTGTATGACCTATACCCCTCAGGTTCAGCCCTTCCAGATTTTTCCTAGGAATTTTATGCTGGTAAATACATTGTAGTTCCTGGTACCAACAGTGGAAAACCTTGACAGGCATAATCAGGAAGACCTTTGACAAGGAGAACCTATATCTGCTGCCTTTAAATTGATTACTGTGGTGATGGTGAACCTTTTAGATAACAGCCAACGAGCTGCAGCCCACATAGGTTCACCACCATTGTGTTAATGATTTGAGGTGTGTAATAAAAGCTTCCCTACACCTATGCAATAGAGTAGGAAATTTCTTCATTTGTTCTATTTTTCATAAGGTATTTTTGATTTGGGGGTTATCAGGTTAAGGAAAAGGAATTTAGAAAAGAAGCTGTTTTTATCTTAATACCCAGTGCTTGATCTAGAGAGAACTCAATATTTTTAAGCATCTTAATTCTCCCTTTTTTGAGGTTATACAGTTTAAATTTTATGATTAATATTTGTGACTTTCTTGGTGTATGGACTATCTTTTAAACCTTTAACTTTTTAGGGAAAGCAAAAGGGTTCTTTTTTTCTTTTAAAAATACTATTTAACTGCGCCAATGATACAGCTCCATAGCACAGTGCCTACCTGGCAAGCAGAAGGCCCTGCGTTTGATTCCTAGTACCAAAATCACAAAAGTACTACTTACTATTGGTAAGAGTTAGAGGTCTTCTAATATGAATGAAAGGTACATTCTGAAAATTTTTAATACTTTAAATGTCACGAAGTAGCTGTTTACATATGGTATTACATGTCAAAATACATAGCTTAGTGTAATGAATAACATAGGGTTAAAGTTTTTTCCCTTTAAAGCAGCGGATATTTCTTAAATGTCTGAATCAACTGCTCTTTGTTTTATACTACACTACTTTATGAATCCAAAAGCACTATTGACTGCACACCCTTGTCATGGCAGCTGAAGTGCTCTTGACAAGAACATTTCTCTCAAACTCTACCTAATGGAAGCCACTTATGCTTCCCTGCAGAAAGAATATTCTACTTGTTCTGCACTAGGGGTCAGTGTGCTATAGCTTGAAGTTCATACCCTCTTTTTTTCCCTCCTTTGGCTTTTTTGAGACAGGGTCTCCCTGTGCAGTTCAGGCTTTCCTTGAGCTCACTCTCACTGTGCACCCAGGCTGGTCTTGAGCTTGAAAGGATCCTCTTACCTCAGCCTCCAGAGTGCTGGGATTAGGGGTATGGGCCACCACACCCAGCTGAGGCTCATATCTGGCTCACATTCTGCTTTTGTAAAAGCTTTACTCCACACACTCACAGTAGTGTGTTATCTATGGCTATCTTTGTTCAGCAGTGTATTGAGAATGTTTCTGAAACTACACAGAACTCACAGCAAACAGTATTTACATTTTTTACCTTTGTAGAAAAAGTTTGCTGACTCTTGTTCCAGGTCATGGTTGTTATTTCTAGCCCTAAACACTTCCCTTTTGAAGTCTGTTAGTGTACTCATGCTGCTCTCTTTTTCCACCCTGCTCATCCATGAGCCTCTGGGATTTTCTTCATGCCATGGATGGCCCTTGTGACATCTTAGTTTTATATGACTTGAACTCAGTAGTTACTGTATTCATGAAGCCATCCGTAACTCCACTTAATTTGATCCTGTATGAAAAATCGTGATCTTTCCTTTGTTGTCCCCCTGGTTGTCATGGCTAAAGAGCTTCTCTTTACTTTTGTCTTGACCTCTGGTCCATCGGTCCATCTGTTTTTTCGTTCTATTGACTCACCCTTTAAGGTGCATATTGCCTTCCTATCTGATTATTGACCAATACTTTTTGAGTTTTCATTGGTGCTTTTTATGCCTTTACCCTTTTGTTTTTGTGCTTACTATTGCCTACATGCCTTAGTTCATTTTGTGCAGCTACCACAGAATACCACAAAACAGATAATTTATAATGAACATGAATTTATTTGGCTCACATTTCCGAAGACTAGAAAGCCTCAGGGGCTGCATCTGACGAGGGCCTTTTTCTGCACCATAATATGGCAGAAGGTATCATATGGGAGAGCAGGAGAGAGGGCCACACCTGTCCTTTATCAGAATGAACACAGTCCTCAGCACAAAGCCCTCCTGCACTAATCACTTAAAGGTCCCTGCCTCAATACCGTCACTCTGAAGATTAAGCTCTGATCACCTGTGTTCTGGAGGCCGCATTCAACCCATAGCACTAAGATAACTGTTAGTTCAAATGAAAAAAGTAAGTTCTCCCACATTTTGTAGAATTTTGAAGCTAAATTTAATCCTGTTATATGTTTCAGTTTTTATAAAACTTCTAGATTGTGATTGATTCTGGAAAGTGTGATGAGGTAAAAAGAGCATTGATCTTAGTCTTGGTGCTAAGAAGCTGTAAGTGTCCTTACACTAACTATCTGAAGTCTCTATTTTTTTAATCACCTATAAAAGAAAGATTTCTTAGATTCCTTTCAAGTCTTTAAATGTTAGTCTTTTAGGCCTGCGTATGTGACTACTTTGTAGCATTGTAATTTGTTTATATATCTGCATTCCTTAAGTACAAAGATTATTCAGTATTCATGTATCCTTAGTACCTGGCACATTATAGGTATTTAATACAAATTTGATCAATTTATAAGTCCATGTTGCCTAGGCTTAATTTAGATCTTTTAACTAACACACTTTCATATTAGCTTTATTATATTTCATAATTCCAAATGTTCCAGTTTTCTTAAGGATCCATTTCTCTTGTTTTTCTTTGCCTATTCTCAACATGCCTATTCTCAACTCTTTGCTCTCCTTCACTCTCTTGAGTTTACCAAAATAAAGGGGTAGCTTGAAATGAATAACTTATTTTTTTATTTGTACTTCAAATTTTGTTAATTATCATCCATTGTCTCCCATCCTCTTATTCTACCTTTTTGGGAGGACAGGGACTGGGTTATACTATTTCGTCTATCACCTGCTCCTCAACTAACCTTTTTTCTCTGCTTGCAGATCTCTTCATCCTGAGTAGCTTTTTCCTTAACCCTGCTTCCTCCTCATGCCAGAGTAGTAATAGCATGCCTTGCTTTGACCTCCAAACTTTTCAAAGAAGTTTGGAATGTAAAGATCAATTTCAGTGTCATTTATGCTCTTTTGCCTGTATTCCTTGCTCTGATAAGAAAGTACTTTTATTTTTTAGCCTTCCAGTTCTCTTAATATTTTTTCCTCATCTAAATTTACTTTACTAGGAAAAAGTAAATATGCTGGTATGGTTGTTGTATTTGTTGCAGATGTTTTTTTCTGATATTAACTTGGCAGAGCTTTGAGTAATATGTGGTATACTTCATGCCAAGATATTCTAGTACAGAAACTATCTTTGAGCAGTAAAGATAACCACAAGACCATAAAACAGTTTGGAAGAAATGTGATTTATTTTCCTGTGAATTATTTCTGAGCATCAGTTTAATGTTCTCTTTGGATCTGCCTTAATGGTTCTTAACGTATTTAAAACATGAGGGCACAACATTGATCTGCCTTTAATCTGTATACATATTAAAATGTTGGCTTCCTGGATAAATCTATGAACTTTATTACCAAATGGTTCTTTTTTAAATTTATCCTATGTGATTTAAGATATAGTACATTTAAATTTTTTTTTTGTAGCTTTAACAAGACTGTAGAATTACTTATGCTAGCTAGACCTTAATCTGCTATTGTCAGATATGAAGATTTCATTTTAGACTTCTTGATACCCAGATTAAATGGGACTATACAATAAGCACTGGAAAGTTGACTCTTTCTCAGGACATGACCTTCTCTACACCTTCCTGATTTTTGATGGTAGTATGGCTTAGATCAGTGGTTCTCAACCTATGGGTCTCAACCCTGGTGGGGGTCGAACGACCAAAACAGAGGGGTTGCCTAAAGCCAACAGAAAATACATATTTAAATCCATGCTATGCCATGGTGAACTGTTATTTATTGGAATTAGTAATTTGAAGTAGCCACCAAAATTATTTTTTGGTTTGAGGTCACCACAACATGAGGAACTGTATTGTAGGGTCACGGCATTAGAAAGATTGAGAACCACTGGCTTAGGTGGATGTAATAACATAAGCACCTTGTGTGGCTGCATCAGTAGTTTGCCTTGTTTGAGCCCTCAAGCAGTTTCCTGATCTCCTGACCTGTCATTTTCCTACCCAAAAGGAACTACTGTCCTCCACCCATACCTTGGTATTCTCCACATACCTATTGAAATTAACCACACCACTGTAATCTTGATGAGTGCAGTAGCTCGGGAGTTACATTGATTGGCCTGGATTGGCTTTTTGATGGCTATGTAGCGATCCACTGAAATGGCACAGAGGTGTAAGATGGATGCTGTTGAAAAGAGAACATCAAGAAACAACCAGGCAGGACACAGAACAAGTGGGAGGGGCCACATAGCCTCTGAAAGAAAAACAACAGAAACGTTTTCTCTTGCAGAACGGCAACCTTCCATTTATAATTTAACTTCAGTTTTATGCTTAACTTTAGATCTTGGAGACAGTGGTACTACGTACAGTATTTCTGTAGATCACACCTTTTTAAAATTACAAGCTCCACATTAAATAATAACTACACTTTTTCTAAATCAGCAACAGTGTTTGTTTGTTTGTTTATTGTGAATGTATTTTGATACAAGGTCCCACTACACAGGTAGGACTGGTCGTGATCCTCCTGCCTTAGCATTCCCAGTGCTGGGATTACAGCAGTGAGCCACCATTCCTGAAGTCAGCAGCAGTTTAGTCGTGTGTTCTTTGTTTTTGTCATGTATAGGTCAAGCTAGTGTTGAACTCAATTGTGTAGTCCAGGTTGGTCTTGAATTCAGAGTGATTCTCCTGCCTCAGCCTCTTGAGTGCTGGGATTATAGATGTGTGCACAGTTTAACATTTTAAACATTATTTTGCAATGTTCTAAAAGATTTTCTGGGAAAGGTTGTGTCTTAGTCTGAAAATCTCAGTGTACCAAATTGATTGGTGTGGGATACATACTCAGAATACCTCAGGATGGGACTTTGGGAAGGCTTTCAGACAAGCCTGGGTGCATTTAAGGTAGGATGGCCATTGGCCAAAACAAAGAAAGAAAGTGTGGCAGAGAAACCTATGTGTAGAGAGAATCTAAGCAATTTAATTTTCTCCTTCTTAAACTTAACATTAAAATTTTCTTTCAGTGGTAGAAAATGACCTTGGACAGAGGCAACAATACATCCCTTGCCCTAAGTTTAAAACAGACTAGTAAGACTGAATAGAGTGAAAGGAATCACCTATGACTGAGAATTTGCAGTATGAGCCAAAGCAAGACTATGTTCCATACTGACCTCAAGTTTTAGATTTAGGGCTCCAAGCAGAGAAATAGGACAGTCCTCAAGTATTTTGTTGTTTTTATGGGGCGTAAGTGACGGGGGATCAGAAGCAGGGCCTTGTGCATGCCAGACAGTACTCTGTCACTGAGGAGTACCCCAGCCAAAGTCAAGTTTTAAGTTAAATCAGATGTACTGATCACAGTGAATGATGAAAAAGGTGACTAATTATTGTGTGGTATCTTTAAGTGCATATTCTCTGTATGATGTTTTTAAATGGATTGCTAATAAATGCCCCTTTTCTGAAAATTATGGTCTGGAAAATTCTAGTCATAAATCTTGCAGCCATGAGCAGGAAGCCTTAAGAGAAGTCTTGTGTAAAAGCGCAGGTCTTTGGAATTTGACTCTCTGACTCACATAGTTCTAACTGAGCTAGAGGAAAGCTTTTTACTGCTAAGTCTGTGAAACTGGTTAGCCTCTCACTTTCCAATACAACAATTTTTTTTTTTTTGTCCTTTTGAGACAGGGTCTTGCTGTACAGTTCAGGCTGGCCTTCAGCTCAGTTTTGTAGCCCAGGCTGGTCTCGAACTCTCACCAATCCTCCCACCTCAGCTTCCCGAGTGCTAAGATTACAGGCATGCACCACCACGCCCGGCTCCAATACAACAAATTTATAAACTCTACTTTTAGAGCAAAAAATGAGAACTACAATTAATGTGTGGCTAGGAGAGGGATGGGAACATTCCATGTTTCATGAAGTACTAGTGAATAATGTCTTTGTGAAACTGACATTAAGTAACTGATAACTGTATTAACTTAATAAAAATCTTTTAGGGCTGGCGTGCTAGCTCAGTGGACTAAAGCATCTGCTTAGGCAAATGCAGGGACCCACAGGCCCTGCCCCCAGGCATGCTGAGCTGGCCACTGAAACTGAGTGTGGTGGCACACACCTGTAATCCTAGTGCTGGGGAGGCTGAAACAGGAGGATCACTACAAGTCTGAGCTGCATAGTAAGACTCTATATCAAATACATTTTTTTAAAGTGACATTTTTTCTGCATACCTGAAATTATAGGCTGAGAAATATGAGAGCAAAATTTACAAGAGCAAAACAAGTTCTAGATGGGTCTTGATTATAGACAGTTAAGTATTTCTTATTAGTGGCACAAAAAAAATTTTTTAAGTGAAAACAGTGTACTTTAAATACCATCATGTCGGGCCGGCAAGATAGCTCAGCGGTGCAAGAGCCTGCTCAGGCAACCGCAGGGACCGAGGTTGGATCCCCGGCACCACATGCTGGGCCAGCCCCACCCCCAGGGCAGGCTGAGCCAGCCATAATATAAATAAATAAATAAAGTATTTAAAAAAAAAAAAAAATAAATACCATCATGTGTAGGGACTAGTAGAGATGTCAGTCCCAGAGGTTCAGCAACTTCACAGGCATGGGTCTGCACTAGGTCATCATCTCAAGGATTCAGACAAGTACTGGCTGAGATCACAATATTCTATGCCACTTTATGTGAAGTATACATTTAACTGGAAAAGGCAAAATTCTGCTTTTTCCCTTGGTGGGGAAATTACTTAACCCCTTTTTAGATGGGGTTAAGAGACAACTGTTGGCTCTGTACAACGAATATAAGTTTGGCTTGATGGGATTTTTCATGCGTGCTTGAGAAAGCATAGTAGAGGAAGCAGCAGTTCAGTTGGAATTGTAGAGTCAGTCCCCTGAGTTCACAAATTCTGATGTTTCCTTCATATCTCTTGTCACTTATTTTGTGATCCTGGACAAACTTGTAGTGCTTTTGTTCCTTTGTCCTCTGCAAAATATTGCTTTATAGGGTTACAGATTTAGTACAGAATGCATGTGGCTTCTTTTGTTTGTTTGTTTTGTTTTATTTATTTTGGTCTTTTTGAGACAGGGTCTCTATGCAGTTCAGGCTGGCCTTGAGCTCACTTTTACAGCCCAGGCTGGTCTCGAACTTGCACCAGTCCTCCTGCTTCAGCCTCCCAAGTGCTGGGATTATAGGCGTGCGCCACCACGTCTGGCTACATGTGTAGTTTTTAGAATAGTGTGTAGTATGGAGAAGGAACTCGATAAAATATTAGGTGTTATCCCTGTTAGTTAACAGAATCTAGACAGCTAACCCAATCGTGGGAAAATAAGAAACTCAGAAACAAGCCAGTTCCTCAGTTTAAAGTTTTTGTCTTTCTGCTGTAAGTATGCATCTGGTCAGAGGCATGGAAAAGAAAGAGAAAATGTTTAATACTTTGATTTGAAGTCAAATTTGTCATGAAACTATGTCTTTAAAGTTGGATATTGACTGCTGTTTATTGCAGCACAGAAACATAAATAACCTATATATACAGTAATTGGGTCATGCCTAGGGGCTAGGCCATGGGGGAGGAGGTTACAGTATAGTTGCTGTTTTGATTTAGACTAAAAATCTTTTAGTTTGGAATGCCACATTATATCATTAGAAAATGATATCAATGATATCAATCTCTAAATGTGGGACATAAACTGTCCCCGTGTGTGTGTGTGTGTGTGTGTGTGTGTGTGTGTGTGTGTGTGTGTGTGTGTGTTGTTACTAGGAAAGAGAACCTAGAGTTTCACATAAGCACTCTGCCATGGAGCTACATTTTCAGTCCCCCTCTTTTCTAATTTTTGAAATAGAATATCGCTAAGTTGCCTAGGTTGGCCTCAAATTCATGATCCTGTCATCTCAGCTTCCGGAGTATCTGGCTTTATAGGGGCACCATCATGCTGGTTTAAGACTTTTAAAAAGTAAACTTCAAGAAACCTATGCAATGCCATGCCAGCCCCACCCCCAGGGCACACTGAGACTGCAATTGAGACTAGGCATTGTGGCGCACACCTATAATCCCAGCATTTGGAAGGCTGAAAACAGGAGGATCACTATGAGTCTGATCTGTGAGTTAGACCCTGCAGACCCTATAGACTCTACTAAATACATAAAAAGAAACTTATGCATATAGAATTTACAGAGGTATGTCATATATGAAGTTGTTGGAGAAAGACATCTGAAATCACCTTTGTGTTATAAAACGTAACAGTTTCCAAATATATTGTGGGGTGTGGGGGGTATTTTAGTGGGTTTCAGTTCAGGACCTTTGCACTGATCTATATCCGTGGCCATTTTTTTATTTTTTATTTTGAGACAGAGACTTGCTCAGTTACTTAATTGTGCATGTTTTGTATTGATCTCAAATTCTAATGCTCATCTTCCAGAAAAGAAAAATATAGTTCAGAACTTAAATTATTTTTATAAAGCTTCTGTTTTGTTTCATTACTGTTTTTCTCTTGTACATATAAAATATCCTGGGGTTAGATGTCTGATATGATAATGTCTGTTATTTAATATTTATGGAAATATTTGGTTAACTTTTTAAATTTCCACTTCCCAAAAAAGAATTGCTTCCCCTCCCCCTTTCAGAATCAAAGAGTAGCAGTTTATTGTGTAGCTGACTTTTCCACTTACCTACTAGAATCTGTTTTGTAGATTCACATTACAACTAAATCACATGTCTAATTTGCTTGCTGTACTAACACCTACCAGTTAGTACATGCAGCATAATGGGCCTTCACAGTCTCATCCATAGTATAAAATGGAGGGTAGCATTTTGCAAACAAGTTGGTGGGATTCTGAGGCATTCAGTTATTGCCTCATCATCACAGAACCAGGAGTCAAACACTAAGATGTCTCACTTCAAAAACCTTTCAACCATTTTACACTAACTGTTCCACAGATAGTTTTGACTTACAGATCCCAAAACATGGATGGTTATATAAGTAATGGATGCTCAAATGCCATATATTTTCCCATCACATTTTTAATTACTTGATGAGAGAAGGAACGTTCTTAGGGGCTGGGAGTGAGGTTGTTGTTTAGTTTTTTGTTCTAGTAATACTGAAAATTGAATCCAGAGCCTTCACAGCCACATCCCCAGCCTTTTTTGCTTTGAGACAAGGTCTTGCTGAGTCACAAAATTTCCCAGCCTGGGCTCCAGAGTGCTGGGAATATAGGCATGCACTGCCATGTCCTACTTGAGAAGTTCTTGAGTGTACATCCTATCTTTTTTTTTTTCTTTTTTTTAAATATCAGCGTCAGATACTGCGTTTTTCCCTGCTTAAGTATTTCTAATGCACACATTTTCAGCCTTTATGTTGTAAGATACTGAGTTGTGTTCATGGCCTAGCATAACCTACCTGAAAGGTTGTTGTAACACAGTACTCATGATCTTGGTAAAATAGAAATGCAAATAGTATGTAACCAAATACTGCAAATCAGTGATGGAATAAAATATCCCTCAGTATAAAGGGCACTCTTTAATTTTACTGCTCTCTTTTTTAAGCTCAAAATTTTATTAGAATGGTAGCTGACATAAAGCTTCTATATTACTTTAGTTGAATGTCCCCTGAGATGGGGGATATTTACACTTGTATGGCTACAGAACTAAGGGCACTTGTTGGTGAACTTCAGAAGTTCTGAAGATTAGCCCCTTAATAGAAGAGGAAGAAAATGAGAAGAGGAGGCCTCTTATTTTTGCCTTTTAAAGTCATCAGAAGTTCTAAATGTATTACTTTAGAAAGTCTTCTTTATCGTGGTGTAAAAAGCTATATAAGGATCTTATTATTTGAAGTCAGTTCCCTATTTATAATATAGATAGTTCCCAATTTATGAATACATCCTATGAAGCTTGTGGCAGACAGCATTCATCTCCTTGTATCTTACATACAAAAAGGGAATTGTATATTAAAACATGAATTCATGCAGTAGTGTTTTAAATCAGAAATCCAGTTTTTAAAAATGAACTAACCCAGTTATTAACAAAATTACTGGTATAAAGGTGAGGCTGTGATTTTGTATAATAAAAATTCAAACAGTATACCATTAAGTATAAGTACTAAAGATAAACACAAGGATAACACCACATTGAATGCTTAAATGTTTTTTCCACTAACTACGTTACCAAAAATATTTTGGGCACCAACTTTTTATATATAAAGTTCTCAGTTCCTGGGATACATAGTATTTTCCTGTAGAATATATGGAGTTTGTTATCTTTATTATGTATTTTTATATTCGTCAGCTCACTGAGCAGCTTTATCATTTAAAATTCCTTATCTATTTAGCCAATAATTTAAGTGTCTTCTACAGTATTTTACATATAATAAAGTTTGATATTTATATGTACTCAAGGATTTTTAAAATTAAAATTTACTTTTTCTATCTCATACATTCATTTTATTCATAACATTAGCTAAAGTTTGTGATGATATGAGATAAGCATTTCAACATTTTCTATGTCTACTGAAGTCTTTTGATGACTGAGAAGGGAGTATTTAAGTATTAAATTGTAATTTAATAGTTTGAGCCACAATTATGAAAATGGAAGTCATACTCTGCTCCTTTTTTTTTTTTTTTTTTTTTTTTTGTGGGACCGGGGTTTGAACTCAACCGTGCACTTGCCAGGCAGGCACTTGCACCATGGAGCTATCTTCCCCGGCCCACTCTGTGCAATCTTTACCAAATGTGTAGGTATATTTCTATGTAATCCTTACTTGCATTATTTCTTTTAAAGTTCTGTGGTTCTGCATAGCATTATTCAAAAGATAATGAATAATAAAGGAGTATTGGTAGAATGATTAGAGAATCTAATGAAAGCAGTAGGACAGTTATTTATTATTTGCTTATCCTGACACAGAATTTATTATTGCTTATTTATTATTGCTTATCCTGACACAGAATTTTCATCATTAACTGTGTAATGTTGATTTGCAATGAAAAATTTAAATCCATCCATCACCATCCTATTATATTTGGGAAAGTAAGTAATTTCAGATATCTTTCCGTTGTTGTTTATAAAGACCTAAATAAGTTTGTCTTTGCCTTCTAATTTAATAAATTTATACATTCTAGTTTAATTTTACTTTATCTTAAAATGTTTATCCTCACATATAAATAAATACAGTACCTCCAAGCCATACCTATTAAAAATACTCATTTTTCTTAAGCAGTTTAAGAATGGAATATCAGTTTATATCAAAAATTGACAAAATTAAATATCTTTCAATGCTGGCCCTTGAGGTAGGAGTTCTTATAATTTATGAGGAGAATTATTAATGTTTACTCAGATCTTATAAATAGAAGTGATACGCATAAATCAGAAACTTGTTTTATCTATTTTAATTTCATTTTTATTATAACCAATTCCAATATCAAATTGCATTTTTTAATTATCACAACTCAGGTTTAGTCCACTTATTTTATTAACTTTAAGGTCTATCAAGAACACAGAAAAAAAAATTAAAAAAAAAAGAACACAGGTGGCTGGATATTATACAAAGTTAAACAAATGGATCATCTCTTGGGCTACTCTGAGCCAGACCATTTCCTTTAGAAATGATATATCTTTTTTTCTTAGTATAACACATATGAGGAATTATGTTCAAATTCAAAGTTATAAAGAGATGTAACAAAAATTTTTAAAACAAATCCAAATTTAAATTGGAGCTTAGAGGCACAGCAGCATAAGCACCTATCTGGCAAGTGCAAGGTCCCAAGTCTGATCTCCAATACCAAAAAAAAAAATGGGCGTAGCAGTTTATATTGAGATTCAGTGATTATTTTTCAAAGACCTTCTCATTAGTAACTATCCTAACACATACTTAGCCCTAAAATGTTCTAATTATTGCCTTATTAGGGAAAAAGTGATAGAAAAGGTATAGGTGCAATAATTATACTTTCTAGGTAATGTATGTAGACTTTGAATATTGCTAACTTTTATGACTTTGAAAATAATTTTTGAATGACTGAAGAGGGAGTAAGATCATTTCTAAGAGATTATTTTTTGTTCTTTCAAATTGATTATTGATCATAAAAAGTTATGAAAAGTAAGAGAGGCTTTTACCTGCTTTGTAGTTCAAGTGTAATTCCAATCCATTCTTTATTTTGAGGCAAATAAAGCTTAACTAACTGTCCAGTTCTGTAATACTACTTGATGCAGTTTTATGGCTCAGTGGCAGGAACAAAGTGAAATACTTACCAAACACTATTGTCAAGAGTGCAGTTGGCATCACAAATAATCCAACCAGCAAATCAGCCACTGCCAGTGACATAAGAAAGTAATTGGTAGCATGCTGCAGCTTTTTCTCCAGTGAAACAGCCAGAATAACAAGGGCGTTTCCACCAATGGTGGGTATTATCACCACAAGTATCAGAAGAGCTGCCCAGTGCGGTTTACTTTCGTGTTCCTCAGCAATCTGTTTCATTTCCTCTGGTATTGATCCTTTCTGTAATCCAGACCAGTTAGAAAAGATTAAACCATCAAGTGTACTCTGTAAGACATGCTTGAGAATTTTGCTTTGTTCAGAAATCCTATAAAAGAAAGCCATTTGCTATTTTTTTTCTGGTTCAGTCCAGTTCCAGTTTGCTGTGATTCAGTCCATGGTCAATAGCTAAGCTGGTCATCTCTTTGTTTAAGGAACTGTACTCAGGTCAGACACTCAAAGCCAAAGTTGATTCCTTCCTTTGAAAACAAAACCAAAATTTTTTTAGCTAAAAACAAAAAATTTCATAATCTCTAAAATCATAGTATGCACACATCTAAATATTAATGGCAAAGATACATTAATTTTCAACAGTTATAAAAATTATTTCATGACCCTAGACTACTTTTTTACCTTTACCTATACAGAATAGAAAAAGGGTAGCACTAAATAGTTCTCTACACTCTGGCCACCCACAGAGGAAGACTCCTTAAGGTCTAAATAAATCATTTACCAGCTAGAAACCCTTATATGTAATGATTTGTCTGTTTAAGTTTTCTTACAGAAAAAAAAAAAAAAAAAAGTTTTCTTCTTACGGATTTTAAATGCCATTTTTATGGACATGTATTAGAATTTCTTTAATTTGAGAAAAAAAATATATAGCTACTAGTAGAATATCTAAATAGTTTTTAATAATTTATCTTTCATAGCATGTTGTCAACAAATTTTTTTTTAAGCTTACTCCCTGAATCTGCCAAACTTGAGCTATTCCATTTCTTTTTCATTTATTTAAGTACTAATTTTTTCCCTAAACTTTCTATATCCCCCTCAAGGACAACAAGCTAAGAGAAAGATCAAACCATTTGTTTTAAATTTACAAATCCCATGTTAAAAAATCTTTAACATTAGTAAATCTTTCATTTAAAGCCACTGAATAGAAATAAAAGATTATGGAAGCAGAGTTGTTAAAGATTAAAAACCAAAACAATACTGCCAACAAGTCCTTTAAGGTAGGTCCCTAATTATCCGGTACTTACCTCTCATTTGCTTGTGACCCCCGGAGCATGCTGCTGCCATCTGCTCATTGCGCTCACTTGCTGCTGTGACTGAGTTCCTCCTCCCATTGACTCACTTGGAGCTTCCAGCGCGGCACTTGCGAGCACGCAGTGAAACAACGGCTGTATAGCTGTAAGCCTGCCAACGAGGCTATTTCCTCTTTGATACATTCATTTTTAGAGAGCAGCAGCATTTGTTGTAATTCATGAAACTACCACTTATGTGGTTCGGGCCAGTTCATGACCCTTATTCAATTTATAGTCTTAAGAACCCTCTTTGACGTTTTGAAGGACTTTAGTAAAATCTTTTAGGTTAAAATCATTTTGTGTGGTAGGATTGATCTGGACTGTTTTTCCTATTTAAGAAAGAAAAAGATATAATCTAGAGATTCTGAAGTTTTTATTCTATGAATATTCCACGGTATTAGCGCTGTAGAAATTTCCACAGTTCTGATTTTGAGCAGTGAAACAAGATTCTTCTCCAGCTTGTATGCCTTTGCTGCGGAACACTATTAATTTGCTCCAGTTGCAGCCTTATATAGAAGAGCACAGGAATGTCTGAAGTCAACATGTATGCATGTGTTTTAGCAGAAGCTTTGTCACTGCCTGTTTTTAAGCAGCCTGTGGGCATGAAAGGTGTTGCATTTTCCCACAGATTTTACATTTAGGCAAAATATATTACTACATAGGTAATAAAAATAAGTCTTTGCCTTATTTCAGAAAACTGGTGTATAAATTTTAATAGTTATGCTGTTTTCTCTAAATGATCAGACTAGCTTAGTATTAGTATTCTAGCATTCTTAATGTTCCCTTTTAAAAAATCATCATACACCCTAAAATTTTAATTAACTATTTCTAGGTCAGAGATGGCAGTTATGCCATTTTTTGTTGTATGGTATTAATTATATTCTTTAGCATGTGTTGAAAGAGGAAAATTGTTCATTTCTGTTCTAAGAATGTCAAGGTTTGTTTTCAGTATTTGTTGCTTTGCTAAAACTCAGAATTTAATTTTTTTTCTTTTTCTTTTTTTTTTTTTTTTTTTTTTTTTTTTTTTTTTTTTTTTTTTTTTTTTTTTTTTTTTCTTGTCTTTTTGAGACAGGGTCATCACAGAATTTTAGTTGAAAACAAATGAACATAATACTTAAGACCAAGTAGATGCATTTTCATGTCTCAGAATTTCTGATCAGTAATACAAAGTAGTGCCAGGCATGGTGGTACATGCCTGTAATCCCACCATTCACAAGGTTAAGGCAGGTGGATCATCGAGAGTTCTAGACCAACTTGGGCTACCAAGTGAGCTCCAGGTGAGCCTGAACTGCATAGCAGGACCCTGTCTCAAAAAAGGGGAAAAAAAATGATTATTATAATAATACACAATATTAAATATTATTTTATTCTGAATCACAGTTTCACATCTCTTTGTACAGACAGGTAGAAGGTCTAAAACAACGGCAGGTTGAAAACAGCAGCACTGTTATATCCAGTGAAAAGACTTTTATAGCATAAGCCTCCATTATCTGTGTTTATAGATAAACAAATTTTTAAATATTCACTGAATAAAAGCCATGCATGATTGTAGGCACACGCCTGAAATCTCATGAGGCTGAGGCAAGAAGATCACAAGTTTGAGGCCAGCCTGGGCTACATGGTGAGTTCATTTCCAGGATGGAGTACATAGCAAGAGCCTGTCTCCAAAAATAGACACAGAGAGATGTTCATTAAGTGTTTTCTAAGTAATGTCAGCCACTATTAGTATTTGCTTGTATTAACCCTTTTAGTTTGCATTTACTCATTTTCTTTCACTTTTTTTTTTTTTTTTTTTTTTTTGAGATAGGGTCTCACTATGCAGTTCAGGCTGGCGTTGGACTCACTTTTGTAGCCCAGGCTGGTCTCAAACTCACACCAATTCTCCTGCCTCAGCCTCCCAAGTGCTGGGATTATAAGTGTGCACCACCATGCCCAGCTTCTTCTTTCACTCTTAAGTGGCTTTTAAATTTTTTCATTTTGTATTTTTAATCATTTAATGTGTAAAGAATGTAACATGTTCAGACTGGCCTGATAGCTCAGCTGACTAAAGCACCTGCTTATGCAGAGTACAGCAGCTGGGGTTTGATTCCCAGTGTGCCTTGCCAGCCCTGCCTGCAGGGGGCAAGCTGAGACTGGGATTGAGACTGGGCGTGGTAACATGCGCCTGTAATCCCAGCACTTTGGGCAGCTGAGAAAAGAAGGATCACTACGAGTCTAGTCTACATAGTGAATCTACATAGAGTGCAATCTACATAGTGAGTCTACATAGTATAGACCCTGTACCCTATAGACCCCGTCCTAAATAATGTAACAAGAACTGTTTACTTGCAATATCAAGTTATTGAAAGCATAGCTAAGAATCAGAAAGAACAGAAATGGGGCGGGGGATATGTTAGAGGTGCCTGCCTGGCAATACAAGTTCCTTGGTTACATTCCTGATATGAAAAGAGAGGGGGCAGGATACAAAAGGAGGAAGGAAACAGGTTATTAAGTTAAATAATTATGTAAAACGATAAATGAGTTTTAGTTGTCAGGTGACTAACTTGGCCTCAGAAAAGTCCCATGCAGTTTAAGTGAAGACAACGAGTAAGTCTCCAGAGTGAGTCTGCTCTCTAGACACACACACACACACACACACACACACACAGTTTGCCACTGTCAACTTTTTTTTAACTGTATGTACGTATGTATGTATGTATGTTATAGCTGGCTCAGCCTGCCCTGGGGGTGGGGCTGGCACAGCATGTAGTTCTGGGGATTGAACCGTGGTCCCAGAGATTAAACTATGGTCCCTGTGGTTGCCTAAGCTTGCCTAAGCGGGTGCTTTAGACCGCTGAGCTATCTTGCCCGCCGGTCACTGTCTTAAATGGCACAAATAATGTTCATTGATTAATTCACTTGAGACAGTTTTAACAAGTATGTTTCAAAAAAAAAAAAAAAAAAAAAAAAAAAACATGCTTTCTTAGCCGAGCTCAGATTAAAATAACAAGTTAGGCACTTTGACATGATGTTGTTTTGTTTTGTTTTGTTTTGTTTTGTTTTCTTGTTTCAGAACTTTTGTTTGTTTATTTATTTGTTTTTATGGCCGGCTCAGCCTGTCCTGAGGGCAGGGCTGGCTCAGCATGTGGTGCCGGGGATCAAACCACAGTCCCTGCAGCCGCCTAACCTTTCCTAAGCAGGTGCTTTAGACCACTGAGCCATCCTGCCAGGCCCGGCACTTTGATAATAACAAACAAGATCAATTGAAAAAGAATTACAAAGTATAGACATAGATCAGTAGGGAAAAGCTTCATGTGAAATAATTGATGGCAAAGTAATAGCCTTATGTGGAATAGCTTTGTGCATAGTTTTATGTGGAATGATGGCATAGTAATGATTTATATTTTTAAAATTAATTAATATTTGGCACAGAATCTTGCTATGTAGCTCAGACTCAGTGATCCTCCTGTCTCAGCCTCCTCAGTGCTGGGATTACAGGTATGCACTACCACACCCAGTTTCAGGATCACACAATATGTAGTACTAGGGTTCAAAGCCATGTCTTTACACTTGCCATGCAGGCACTTACACCACCCAGCTATCTCCCTGGCCCAATTATTTATATTTTTTATGCATTACTCCCAGTGGTAGTAGTGCATGCCTGTAATATTGGCAGTCTGAGAGACTAAGGGACAGTTGTTTGAGCCCAGCCAGAACCAAGCAATAAGAGATGTAGCTCAGTGCAAATGCCCCTGGCTTCAGTTCCCAGTACCAAGAAGGAAGAAGGGCAAGGAATGGCTGACAGTTCATTTAGCTGTTTTGGATCTCAAAAAATAAAATCTTGTGCATTTTACAAGATTTCTATCCATAACCAAGATAGATTAATTCCTTCTTTAAAAAAAAAAAAAATAGTTTAATGGTTGGTCTTAGCCTCTAATCTCACTATAACCCTAAAAAAAATAATAATAATAGTTTTCTTCATGAAGCATTTTAAATTTATTGAACAGATTCTCTCTTTGACCTAGAAGGACTATCTGATGTTTTTTATAGACCTAAAGGTTTAAATAATAGCCAAACACATGTTTGGATGTTAGTTGGTTTTTCTTTTTGAGATATGGTCTCACTGTGCAGCTCAAGCTGGCCCTGAGATCACTTTGTAGCCCAAGCTGCTCTGGTACTTGCAGTGATCCTCCTGCCTCATCCTCCCCGTCCCTAGTTCTGGGATTGCAGATGTGTGTCACCACACCCTGCCACTGACATGTTTTTCAATGTCTCACTTAGTCATATCTGTCAACTAACTATTGAGGAATGTCTAACAGTAAGTTATATCTCACTCATGGAGCATAATGCGTTCTACTTCATGAAACTTAATTTTGTAGGCTATGAAAACAACTTACTGGTAGTTTGTTTTTTTTTTTTTAGAATTTTTTATTTTATTTTATTTATTTTTTTCTTGTTTCAGAACTTTTTGTTTGTTTATTTATTTATTTTTATGGCCGGCTCAGCACTGCCCCGAGGGCAGTGCTGGCGCAGCATGTGGTGCTGGGGATCGAACCGCGGTCCCTGCAGCCGCCTAAGCTTTCCTCAGCAGGTGCTTTAGACCACTGAGCCATCCTGCCGGGCCCCCTTACTGGTAGTTTTAACAGACAAGGGAAGCACAGACTAGATCTTTTCAGGAGCCAGGTCAGTTTTCATTCTGCTATGTTCTGCCCCTGAGTCTTGTGCTGCACATGCATCCAATGCTGCCCATGTATATGGCCTTTTCAGCTCCATTAGAATATACAGTACTTTTAGCCGGGCGTGGTGGCTCACGCCTGTAATCCCAGCACTTGGGAGGCTGAGGCAGGAGGATCGTTGTGAGTTCGAGACCAGCCTGGGCTACAAAAGTGAGCTCAAAGCCAGCCTCAACTGCACAGTGAGACCCTGTCTCAAAAAAAAAAAAAAAAAAAAAAAAAAAAAAAAAAAAAAAAAAAAAAAAAAAAAAAAAAAAAAAAAAAAAAAAAAAAAAAAAAGAATATACAGTACTTTTAAAAGCCTTTACTGTTCATGGACCTCCTTTCTCTCTGCCTTGCAGACTTTTCAGCCAAATGTATAGTTCAGTAAATATACTTTTAAATTCAGCATACTAGGGGCCCGGCAGGATGGCTCAGTGGTCTAAAGCGCCTGCTTGGGAAAGCTTAGGCAGCTGGTTTGATTCCCAGCACCACATGCTGCACCAGCCCTGCCCTCAGGGCAGACTGAGCCAGCCATAAAAATAAATAAATAAACAAACAAAAGTTCTGAAACAAAAAAAAATAATAATAATAAATTCTTTAAAAATAAGGGGCCTGGCGGGATGGCTCAGTGGTCTAAAGCCCCTGTTTGGGAAAGCTTGGGCGGCTTCAGGGATGTCGGTTCGATCCCTGGCACCACACGCTGCGCCAGCCCTGCCCCCAGGGTGGGCTGAGCCAGCCATAAAAATGAGTGAATAAACAAATAAAGGTTCTGAAACAAGAAAAAAATAAATAAGTAAAATTTAAAAATAAATAAATAAATTCAGCATACTAAACATGTATAAAAGGTAAAGCATAAGTAATATTCTATGCTAATGAAATGTTTTCTCAATCTTCTGCTCATGTAAATAAAAACACTTTTTATTTGAGTTAACCATTCGTGGACATTTGTTTTTGTCATTATGTTCAGGGAAACATAGAAATGAGCTTGTATTGCTGATGAGGGATTAATGAGTTATATATGTTGCTTAAAAAAATGGAATACTGCTCAGCAAATAGGTTTTTATTTGTTTGTTTTTGTTTTTGTTTTACTGATATAGGTTACAATTGGGATGAACTTCAAAAATGTTATAAAAATTTTTTTGCTAATAAATACTTATCCAATGCCAGGCCTGGTTGTGCATGCTATAATCCCAGTACTCTGGAGGCTTGAGGCAGGAGAACCCTTATAAGTTGGAGACCAACCTGGACTACAAAGTAATCTCAGGTCCAGCCTGAACTGCATAGTGAGACTCTATCTCAAAAAAGATAAAAAGATAAAAAGATAGATAGATAGATAGATAGATAGATAGATAGATAGATAGATAGATAGATAGATACTCATCCAAGGGTACTATAATAATCTAGAGGAATTACATTTTGATGTTAACACTCTAGTGTTCTGTATAGAAAAGCTAAGATTTAGAGAGTTTCCAATTACTTAAAATTAAAAAAAAAATTACTTAAAATAACTGAAAGAATGCCTAATTATTTCTGTAATCTGCCTTCTCTGCATTCTTTTCTCTCTCGCTCTCTCTCTGCTTCTCTCTCGCTCTCTCTCTGCCTCTCTCTCTCTCTCTCTCTCTCTCTCTTTCTCACACACACACATCTCTTTTTGCATTTTTTTGAAGCAGGCCAGTTTTCCTGTTTAGTTCTCATAATATAGATTTTGATAATTCTCAATGTGTAGTTTATAATATATATGATCCTCTATAATTTCCTATAAACCAATAGTTGAGTACAACAAAAGTACAATATTTTTACTTGTTTATTTCAGTGATTCAGCAAGCAGTACTGCTGTCTATAGTTGAGTATAGACGCTTGTTTTGTTTTGTTTTGTTTTGTTTTGTTTTGTTTTGTTTTGTCTTCTATTGAGCAAGGCTGTTAGGACACAGAAGGTCTAAATGTTTCTCTTTCATTATGTTAGCTGTCATTAGTAAACATTGAGATCCATTGACTTACTACAGGTTGCAAAATGGTGATACAATTTTATCATAACTTCATTTTTAAACTTATTTTATGATTTATCTATAAATATATCACATATCTATGTGAGAATAAGGATTAATGTTCACAAGTTTCACTCTCAGTGAATGTTTGCATTCTGATCATTGTTTGGAAAGGTTCCTTTGTCCTGTAGAGCTGCCTGCTGAAGCATTGAAATAAACATGTAAGAATATTGTGCTTTTGTTATACTCTGAAAGAGGTTGAACATCTAAGCTAATTTATTAAAGAATTTGTCATTCCTTACCATAACATTTTATTTTTCAAGAATGTGTCAGAGTTGGAACTGTTACTAGATTGAGAAACTGATTAGTCCTTTAAAATAAGCCTCTGCTTATAGCCTTCACAGCCTATTTCACCTTTATTGCAGTCAACTAGGTAAAGCTTTGCATTTAGCTCACAGAATTTATGTTCACAGGCATATTTTTTCTAAACCTCATGAAATCATGCCCTGAAGGAAATACAATGTAAAGTTAACTCTATGCCCTTTCAAGACCTTGAGTTTCAAGGTTGGTTTAAGAGTAGTATTGTTGCCAGATGTGGAGGCTCATGTCTGTAATCTCAGCACTCAGGAGATTGAAAACCAGGGGGATTGCCATGAATTCAAAGCCCCAATCTGTTCTACATAGACCCTGTCTCAAAAGTAAATTAAAATAATTTTTTTTAAAGAGTAGTACTGTAATAGCTTATTTATTCTCAGTATAATACTTACTTAACAAATGGAGATTATAAAAAAGTTTTAAAATAGATTTTAGGCGCTGGGAAAATAGCTCAGTAGGTTAAATGCATGCCTGGCAAACACAAAGGCCTGAGTTCAATCCTGATTACACACACACACACACACACACAGAGAGAGAGAGAGATAAAACAGATTTTAGGATAAACTCTTTCCTGTGAGTCAGTTTCTCTATCCTGCCCTTGCTGCAGCCAGAACAAGTGCTGGCTAAGTACTCCATGCTGTTAGGGCCCTAAAACACTGCGAAAATCTGGAGGTCAGAATGCTGAATACAATCGGCCTTTTTTTTTTTAAGAATTTTTTAATTTTTTTTTTTTCTTGTTTCAGAACCTTTGTTTATTCACTCATTTTTTGAGTAAATATTCTTATTGTATAAATTTAACAATGGTTATATTACATATTTTCATCATCAGATCAGTTTAGATTAATAGATATAGGTATATAAAATTGATCAAACAATTAAACATTAACACATTCATTCAACATTACTTCCCCCCCCTTTCTTTTTTTAAAAGTTGACACATTGCATATTGTCCTCACAATAGTTCTACAGAGCACAGTGTGTGGGCATGACCCACCTTCCTATTGATGTTGCTTAGAAAAAAAAAAAAGGAAAAGAATATACTTCTCTTTGGACTAAGAGGAAGCAGATGCATACATAGTCAAATGTTCTGCAATTGCAGTGGGCCACCATTGAAGCTTGTAATGTTGGAGGCTATTGATCTAAGCCTCCTAAAGCTCATGTCACCAATCTAACTCTGCGTTTCATGCATTGTAATTAAG